>CM077647.1:3533718-3561916 GCA_039707465.1 Rhabdophis nuchalis | reverse complement strand
GAACCATTGCATCTCTCCAGGGAAGAGCTGGTTGAAGCAGATGACAATCCCCCCAATGTGATGGAAGCGGTAGAGGAGCCCAGGCAGCAAGGTTTATTGGAGGAGGGTAAGGCTGACCAGAGTTGGGGAACTCCATCTGAGGAAGATGCATCGGATCTGGAGAGCAGAGAAGGCAGCCAAGCAGGCGTCACTGCTGAAATCCCACCAGTAGAAGATCTCCAGATGGAAGTCCAGCTGGACTCTGAACGCTTAACGGCAGCAGATGCCACAGAGCAGTTAGGCTCCGAAGTGACACGGCAAGGAGATGCATTCCCTCAGTGCGGCCCAAAGGACAACCGCATGGACCTTCTACGGGGCAAAGGAGCCGAGGGCAGCTTGGACAGTGTTGACCTGACCGAAGCTCGGGAGATGTTTGCAACCTCTGATGAAATCGCATGTCACCAAGAAGAGATTGTTGAAACGACAGAGGAAGTTGACTCAGAAGATAGAAAAGGGTCCTCTGAACACCGGCAAATGGAAGACGTGCAGACACTGGACCCCCCAGTGGCACCCCGAGACGCTGGGGTTCTTCCGCAAGGAACTGAAGCTCAAAACGATGGAGAACAGGTGGACTCCATCGAGTCTCCATGCGATGTGGGTGAGGTCCACCTTTTGGACCCCAAGACTGGGATGGTTGAGGTTGTCCCAGTTGTTCTTCCAGCAGAAAACATAGACCAAATGCTCTCCAGTAGGACTGATGATGACTTACGTGAGGAACACCCACAGGTTCAGAAGAAGACTTTTGCTGAAGCTCTCCTCCAGGGTCTCCTTCCTATTTTGGAAACTAGGCACCCTCTGCAAAAGGAAAAAGAGGTGGACACCACCCTGCTGTCTCCAGACATGTTGGAGGACTCCACATCTTACTCTTATATGGAGTGCAGCTTTGTGACATCCCCCGAGGATGTCCCTGATGAAACCACGATCTTAGCTCCAGATTCTGGAAGAGAAGAGTTTGCGAGCCCTGATCAAACATGGGGTACTGAAAGCATGGTTGTGGAGGTGAGTCACTCTCCCCCAAGCCTGGAGGCATTGACCGCAGAGTTGGAGCATCTGATGGTGGAGAACGTTGAGTCGGAATGCTTGGATGTTCCACCAAATTGTTCTCCAGATAAAGTACTTCCCCAGCAGAGCACGGCAGTGTCTCTACATTATAGTGTTCTTGCCCACACGCCTTTGACCACCTCACACCCTGCTGTGAAGCAAAGAGATGTGTCCCCTGAGCTTACGACTCCTCAACAGATCTTCCTAGCCTCTGAAGATGAGATCTATTTGAGCGATTTTCCCATAATTCAGGACAGTCTTTCCAGTAGACATGCAGAGATGGAGCAGGCAGAGAGTGGAGAAGGTTTGGAAAGCATTGATGAGGATGTGAGTACGGTCTATCTAGAAGCTTCCACCCCAGAAAGCTTGCCAACCATCCCTAGCCAGCTCGAGCCATCTGGTGCCTTGTTTCAACGTGATGATGATGATGGAGCTATAGTATCTCCAAGGGTTCTTGAGGACCAACAAGAGGTCACCAATATGCTGAAAGGCTCTTTTGGAAACCTGGAGGATCGAAGAGTGGAGGCTGCACATCTCATCAGTAGTCTCCTGGTAGCAGAAGCCCAGAGTCTTCTTGGTTGCCTGAAGGAGAACGTCTTAGAGAACCTCACTGGAGAGCACATAGAAGAAATAGTAGAACCAAAATATTCTGAAGAACTTGAAGCCCCAAGGACCCTTGGGGAAGAGACTGCTGATCGCCAACAAAGCTCTTGGCAGTCTTGCAAGAAAGCCAAAGCTGAAGACCAGGAAGAGATGGTGGAGGAGGGTGGAATGGGGGAAGTCCTTCCTATATCTGAAGGGACCGAGGTGGAAGACACTCAACTCCAAGGTTCTGCACCAAACGAAGCCACCCAACTTGGCGTGGGAGACGTGGTCTCTGCCCCCGGGGAAGATGAGGCTGAAGTCACGGATGGAAGCCCACCTCAGAGTCCTCCAGGAGATCTTCCAAGACGAGAAGCCAATAGGATGGCCAACGAGAAGAACACGGAAGAAGTGTTGGAGGTGATGGAACTGGAGGAGACGGAGACAGCGACGAGCCATCCGAGGATGGAGAATCTTCTCACTGAAAGCACGGGACACTCTTCTTCAGAAGATGCCTTCTCGTCTCTGGACTCCCCAGTTCCTCTGGCTTCCCGTTCCGTCGGAACGTCGTCACAAGAGACTTGTCCCTCACAACGACCATCATCCCCTGCCCCGGAGGAGGCTTTGGTCGCCCTGCCTCCTGCCCTGAGATCTCAGTTCCCAGAAGTGCCTCCTGTTTTATCCTTGATTCTACCTTCACCTCCTTCCGAGTGTCCCGTCCAAGGACCATCAGCTACCTCGCGACTTGCTCCTTCGACTGTTGGTCCTTATGTAGAACACACGCTTCTCAAGGAGACTCTCCTGCAGGACCGCCGCAAACTTCCAGCGGAAGGTAAGGTCTCCCGTTTCCCTCCCCACCCCATCAGCAGTTATGGATACTGTAGTTCTCGACTTACGACCATTTGCTTAGTGTCCGATCTCCAAAAAAGGGGTCTTTGGGACCGATTCTCATACTCACGACCCTGTGGTCACATGATTAAAATTGGCTCATATTTATGGCGGTTGAAGCGCCCTGGAGGTCACGTGGTCCCCTTTTCCAACCTTCCGACAAGGCGGAAATCAGACTCGCTTAATGACCATGTTGCTCACTGAACAACTGCAATCGTATGCTTAGCAAGAGCGGCAGGAAAGGTTGCAAAATGGGACCCAACTCACTTAACAACTTTCTTGCACAGCAGCGGAAGCGGACATGATTATGGTCGTAAGTCAAGGACTAGCTGCAACATTGGGGACAAATGGTAGATATGTGTACATCAAAAATTTACAGGAAGTCCTCAAAGCACGGCTGCTTGAAGTTTGAAACTTCTTGTCTCTGTGGTCACATGACCCCATTTTGGACAGTTATTAGCTGGTCTGCTTTTATGACCGTTTGCAGCTTTCCCTGGTCACCAAGACCTGGTTTACAATGTTTTTGCTGAAAATTGAGGTTTTCAGTCACTCCCGCCTCATATCAACCAGTGGGTTCACTTAACAACTGCTTTGCTCACTTAATGACCACAGTAGTGGGTTAAGGACTGCAGCAATCCCTTAACGATTGCAACAATGGCTTAACAAAGGAGGAGGAAGAGGAGGAGGAGAGGACCCTGGTGGGGTCCTTGGTGCTCTCTGAGCTGGGTGGTTTTCTCACAGATGTTTCGTGACCCAACTAGGGAACATCATCAGTGCTAGAAGGAACCGTGGTTCTCTCTTCATGTACAGTTTCTTCTAGCACTGATGATATCACCTAGTTGGGTCCTGAAACGTCTGCGAGAAAACCACCAAGCTCAGAGAGCACCCTGGACACCAAAAGATGCCCAGTGAACGAAACTTCAAGGAAGACCAATGGTTGGGCTGTGTCAACCCACCCGAGAAATGCCGACCAATGGGAAAAGGGAAGGTCCGAAGTCCCACCTCTCAACTTCCTCTTTTTGCAGCTCTCGAGAGCGCCAGTTCTTCGGCTCCCACCCAGCTCCACCAGCTTCCTGGAGGCCAAGATGCCCGAGGGAGGAACCAGTTGCCCGGCAACCGAGATTCCCGCGTCAAGTATTTGGGATTGGCGCGGGAAAAGCGAGGTTCTCGGGGCTCCTTCCCTCCGGATTCCAGTTCAAGTGAGGAGGGGGAGCTGGAGACGCTGCGCGAGGCGGGCATGATGCTCTTGGAGGAGAAGACTTCATTGGTGGGGAAGAGGGCCCACGACCTCAACCACAAAGGTAGGGAGGCGTTGGGTGGAGTTGGCCCAACGCCTGTTTCTGTTAGCGTGGGGCTTCTCCGTGGGCTAGATGGCCGTGGCACGTGACGTGGGCGGAGGGTTGGATTGGAAGTCCTCCAGGGTCCCTTCCACCTCTAGGACTCTATGATCTTTGATGGGTTCTTCAGAGACGCCCAACAGGATGTAAGTGTGTGTGTTGAACTAGAAGTCTTCCAAGGTCCCTTCCAGCCCGAGAATTCTATGATCTTTGGTGGACCTATCAGGGACGTCCATCAGGATGGGCAGGGGGTTGGTCTAGAAGACCTCTAAGGTCCGTTCCAGACTGAAGACTGTATGACTGTGTGACTCTCATAACAACTGCAGTGGTTCCCTTGAGAATTGTGGAATGAAAGGGGATAAGATGGGGGGAAAGCTCACAACGTCTCACTTAATGGCAACGTGGGGCTCAATTGCCATCGTAAATCGAGGACTGAGCCTTGGTAAAGGAGACCTCGGAGTGAATACCCTAAATTAACTTTTAAAGACTTTTAATGACTTTTAAAGACTAATTATTGTTAAAACTTTTAATGACTTTTTATGACTTTTAAAGACTTTTTATGACCTTTAAAGACTTTTAATTATTTTTAAATACTTTTAAGGACTTTTTATGACTTTTAAAGAATTTTTATGACTTTTTAAAGAATTTTTATGACTTTTAAAGAATTTTTATGACTTTTAAAGACTTTTAATGACTTTTTATGACTTTTTTTTCTTTTTTTTTCTTTTTCTTTTTTTAATTGAAGTTTTTATAATATTTTACAATATTTCACCCAGTGCTGTACAAAACAAAAGGAAGAGTTGGTTTCAAGTGTCTTCTATTATCTTTAAGATCTCCAAAATCCACGTTCTCTAGGTACAGGCGTCAAGGCATCCAAAGTTCCAAGTGCGTAGTCCACAAATGGCTTCCAAGTCTTCCAAAAGATATCTTTTTTATAAACCCCCTCTCTGAATTTAATATCACACGTCATTTTATCATTTAAGGCTAATTTCCACATTTCACAGAACCATTCTTCTATTTTAATATTTACCTCTATTTTCCAATATCTTGCTATTTCAATCCTACCCATTATAATCATAATTCTGATCAATTCTTTCTCATGTTTTGTTAACTCAGGTTCATTAATTATCAATAACAATATAGTTTCTGATCTCAATATTATTATTCTTTTCATCATTTCACCCATCATTTTTTCTAATTGCTGCCAAAACTTTTTAATTTTTACACATTTATACCACATATGTTCATAAATTCCCACTTCCATATTACATCTCCAACATTTATCACTCATTTTTTTATCTATCAATGATAATCTTAATGGGGTCCAATACCATTTCCAAACAACCTTGAAATTATGCTCTTTAATCCTTATAGACAAAGTCCTCATGATTCGACTCTTCCAGTTCTCATTCCAATCCAAATCCAATATTTTAATCTTAAGGTCTTCCTCCCAATTCCTTTTCATTACCATTTGTGGATTTCCATCAAAATTTATAATCTTATATATCTTACTAACGAGTCCTTTTAACCCAATTTCATCCTTAATAATTTGAGATACTAAACTTTCAAATTTAGTTTTACTTCTATCTATTTTACATATTCCCTTTACTTTCATAGTCCATTTTTCTACCTGTATTTTTTCGAACCAATTCAACTCCAATCTTTGAATTACTTTTTTTTTTCTACTCTCAATTCCTAGAGCTCTTAACCAATTTACTATATTTCCTATATTTTCATCCTCAATTACTTTATCCCGACTTATATTAGTTTTAATCGGCCAACTTTCAGTTGTCTTCCCCAAGAAAGCTATATCCGGGATCAATTTTTTAACAAATTTATTCCAAATTTTACTCAGCCCCTTTAACCAATAACTATTAATTGCCTTTGTTTTTGCTCTATCTAGAAACCATATAGACCCAAATCTCTTAATATCTTTTAGCTCCAGATCACCCCAATGACCATCTCCACCTTTGAGTATTTTTATCACGGTTCGAATATTATACGCCCGATAATAATTAAGTAGATTGGGAATTCCCAATCCACCCTCTTTTTGATTTTGATACCACATTTTCTTCATTATTCTTGGTTTTTTCCCACCATTACAGAATTTATCCAATTTCTTCTGATATTCTTCTATATCTTTCTCTATCAAATTTAGTGGTAGCATCTCAAACAAAAAATTGAACTTTGGTAACAACATCATTTTACACATTGCAATTCTACCAAACCAAGACAGCTTTATCTCTTTATACTTATCTATCTTTCTCTCTACTTCCTTCAACATCACCTCATAATTATTTTTTTTCAATTCTCTAACTTTAAGTGAAAGTGTTATCCCCAAATATTTCAATGTATTCTTAACTCTTATCCCAAATTGTTCTTGCATATTTTCCCACTCCTTACCATCTTTATTCATTAGTAGTTCAGATTTTGACCAATTTACCTTTAAACCTGTCATTTCTTCAAATTCTATCAAATGTTTATTTATCCTCTTTAAATCTTTCTCTATATCTTTCAAAATAATCAAGGTATCATCCGCATACAAATTTATCTTATATCCCTTGTACCCTTCCAATCCTTCATCTACTTCTATCAATTTAATCAAAACCTCCATAACTAACAAGAATAATGTTGGGGACAAGGGGCATCCTTGTCTCGTACCTGCTTCCAATTTAATCTCTCCCGTCATTGTTCCATTCACCTTTACCTTTGCACTACTTTTTTGATACAATTTTGAAATAACATGTCTAAATTTATTACCAAAGCCTAATGCCTCTATAATTACCTTAATAGTATCCCATTGTACAGAATCAAAGGCTTTAAAAATATCTAACAATATTATACCTATTTCATCACCGTTATTTTCGGCTACATCAATAATGTTCAATACTCTTCTAATTATATCACTCATATATCTACCTTTAACAAAACCTACTTGATTATAACTTATATATTTATCTATAAAACTATTTAATCTATTACTTATAATAGCTGTAAATATTTTTGCATCCTGGTTGATTAAAGAAATGGGTCGGTAGGACTCGATCCTCTCAAGATCTTTATCAGGTTTAGGAATTATAGATATTACTGTCTTATTCCATGACATCGGGACTTCTCCTCCATGTAGAATTCCATTAAATAGTTTTTGCAGTCTTGGTGTTATTAGTTCTTTAAATTCTTTATAAAATTCAGCAGGTAATCCGTCTTCTCCTGGGGTCTTCCCTAGTTTTAACTCTTGTATTATTTCGTTGATCTCCTCCTGTGTTATATCTTTTTCCATCAAATCTTTATATGTTGGATCTATTTTTATAGCATATTTTCCAAGATGATTCTTCAATTTTTCTAAATCGATTGATTTCTTTAAATATAATTTTTGAAAAAAATTCCTAGCTACTTCACATTTCTCCAATCTCTTATAACACCTTGTACCTTTTTCATCTATCAGAGAACCAATTTCTCTCTTTTGAGTTTTATTTTTCGCCATCTTTGCCAATAACCTAGAATTTTTATTACTAAATTCGAAAAAGTCCCTATTTAAATACCTTAAATTTTTTTTAACTAATTCAATATCTTCTTCTATCAATTTAGTTTTTAATAAGTTCAATTCCTCCAAACATTTTTTATCTTTCGTAAGTGAGAATTGGTTCTCCAATATCTTAATTTGTCTTGTATCCTGTTCTATTTTAGTTTTATATTCTCTATATTTTCTACTTGACAATTTAATACTTTCTCCCCTAAATATTGCTTTCATCGTATCCCAAACAATTTCAAATTTAACCTCTCCATTATCATTCAATCCCCAACTTTCTTCCCATTTTTTGAATATCCTCTTCCTTTTTATACAATTTTTCATCATATCTCCAACCTCTTTCCTTTTTCTCAAAGTTAAAATCTATTTCCATCGTAACTTCTGCATGATCAGAATCCTTAAAAATTCCCACATCTACTTTATCTACATTATTCAACAAATCTTTAGAAACAAAAATATAATCAATTCTTGAATAAGTATTATATACCTTAGAACAAAAGGTATGCACCCTTTTGACTTTTTATGACTTTTAAAGCTGCTTTTCATCCCACCACTCCACGGGCTGGGTACTTTACATTTGGGCGGGGGGGGAGCATATGTGGCCCGCGGGCTGTCGTTTGAGGATGCCTGCCCTAAAATATCTTATTTGCAGGATCTTCCAACGATTCCGAAAGCAACGAAGGATCGCTACCGGAATTGGAAGAGCCGAACCTTCCAGTACCACGGACAGCTCACACGGTGCAGGTGTGACCCTCACAGACCAAAATGGGTGGACTTCAATTCCCAGAGCTCCCTAGGCAGTCGCACTTGAGGTGGGCCAGGCTGAGAGGGGGAGGCTAGAAGTCACCCAGCAGGCTTTCCTGCCTAAGGTGGGACTAGAACTCCCAGACTTTCGGTGAATAGCCCAAATTCCCCCCCAACCAGCCTTCACACCTAAAGCAGAACACAGGATCTCCCAGCGATTGGCCTAAAGTCACCCAGCAGGCTTTCCTTCCTAAGGTGGGACTAGAACTCCCCATCTCCTGGTGATGGGCCCCAAGTCACCCGCTCCGCTTTCCTCCCTAAGCTGAAACTAGAACTCCCCGTTGCCCACTTGGGTGCTATTGATCGTTAATGGCTGTGTTCGCCAGGCGCCTGAAATTGAGTCTTTTCTACCGATAAATAAACTAAAAACGAAATTGCCGGATCCTAGAAGGAACGGGGGACAAGAGGCGATACGTGGACCTGGTCCAGAGGTTCTGGGTTCGAATTTTGCCATCCCTGTTTTTTTGTTTTGCTTTTAACCCTAATGGCGATAGGGCTGTTTTCTCAAATTCTCTCACGGGATAGGGACCGTGTTGGGGTCGCTTTGCATCAAAGGCCTGGGGCGGAAGCCACAACTCTCGGAGAAATGGCGGCTTTTGTGCAACCCGACCCACAATTACGAAGACGGGAGGGTTGGTGGGGAGAGGCACAATAAAATAAATAGATAGTAAGTCAAAAATGACTTATCACTCGCTAATTGAGACCAGCTCAGTGGCTTTCCGGGAAGGTAAAGAGAAATTGATGGGCCGTTGAGGGGAGAGCATGAAAAAGCTCCTTCACCCAAAGCGATCCGCTTAGGAGTAAGGGATGAGTAAATGGATTTGGTTTTTTTTTGCAGAACCAGCTGACACATTCCCTGGGGACTGGAGAGGAGTCCATTAGCAAGGCCAAGCAAAGTCGGAGCGAGAAGAAAGCTCGAAAGGTAATTCTCTCTTCCTTTCCCCCTTCCTTTCTTCCTTTTTCCTTCCTTCCTTCCTTTCCTTCTTTCCTCCCTCCCTTCCTTTTCCTCCCTCCCTCCTTTCTTCCTTTTTCCTTCCTTCCCTCCTTCCTTCCTTCCTTCCTTCCTTCCTTTCCTTCTTCCCTCCCTCCCTCCCTTTTTCCTCCCTCCCTTCCTCCTTTCTTCCTTTACTTTTTTCCTCCCTCTCTCTCTCCCTTTTTCCTCCCTTTTTCCTCCCTTTTTCCTCCCTCCCTCCCTGCCTCCTTTCTTCCTTTTTCCTTCCTTTCTCCCTCCCACATCTATATCCTCCCTCTCTCCACCTCCTCTTCCTCCCTCCTTCCTTCCTTTCTCACAAATCACTCAAGACAGTGAGTATATCCAGCATACCGGGATATGTGGCCGCGCGGGGGATTCTGGGAGCCTCCAGATGCTCCCATGTAACACCTCTCCTGCGTGAGCTGCACTGGCTGCCTGTGGCCTTCCGGGTTTGCTTCAAGGTGCTAGTAACAACCTTTAAAGCGCTCCATGGCAAGGGACCTAGGCACCTGCAAGACCTCCTACCAAATACTTCCCTTCGATCAGTCCGCTCCCACAGAGAGGGCCTCCTCAGGGTGCCGTCAGCCAGGCAATGTCAGCTGGCGACCCCCAGGGGGAGAGCCTTCTCTGTGGCGGCTCCTGCCCTCTGGAACGACCTGTCCCCTGACCTCCGAACAGCTATGGACCTGCACCTGTTCCGCCGAGCCTTGAAGACCCATCTTTTTCGTACGGCCGGCCTGGTGTAGCTTTTAATCTGGTTTTATTGGGGTTTTTATTGTGCATTTTAGAGCAGGCTTAGTATTTAATTTGTTTTTGGCATGGGTATTTATATTGATGTTTTTATTATTGTTTTTTATCATTGCCTGTTCACCCGCCCTGAGTCCCGCAAGGGAGAAAGGGCGGTATACAAATTTGAATACAATTACAATTACACCTTCCTATTTTCTCCAGAGCAACCCTCCTGCAAGGGAGGCTGGGCTGTCAGAGAGGGATTGGCCCAAAGTCACCCCAGCTGCCTTTCTTGCTCAGCGTGGAACTAGAACTCACCATCTCCTCGGGGTGGGCTCTGAGTCACCCAGCTGGTTTTCATGCCCAAGGGAGGACTAGAACTCACTGTTGGCTGCACAGCTGCCTGGGGAATTCTGGGAGTTGAAGTCCACAGGACTTCAAGTCGCCAAGGTTGAGAAACACTGATCCAAAGTTTGCCAGAATCCCGATCTGGTCTACCTCAAATAGTTGGCAAGGTGAAACTCTTCTACTCGGTGTAGTAGGCATCAACCAAGGCATTGCCAGTTGCCATAGAGTGCCTTGGTCGGCCATGTGTTGAAGAAGACCATATCTCAAGATGGCCTTCTATGGAAGCAAGGTGCCTCCTTCTCCTTGTTCTTCAACCAGCTCTTGGGTTGACCTACAGGAGGCCTCCTGAGCTTTCTTCCGTGGCTTTTGAGGGTGTTGTGAGTTCTTCTCTTGGTGGTGTGGTTGCGAGACCTTCAACAGGCTGTGTGTGGTCTCCTTCTTTGCCCCCAGGCCATGTCCAAGCTGGGTCTGCGGCAGATCCACGGCGTGACCAGAATAACCATCCGTAAATCCAAAAATATCTTATTTGTCATCACCAAGCCCGATGTCTTCAAAAGTCCAGCTTCTGACATCTACATTGTCTTTGGAGAAGCCAAGGTGAGCATGGAAGAGGACTTAGGGGGGAGCTTTTGTTGACTGAGGAGGGAGGGGAAAGGGAAGAAGGAACAAGAAAAGATCAAAGGAAGGAGAAACAGGAGAGAAGGAAAGAAAGAAAAGGGGAAGAAGCAAAAGAAGGAAGAAGGAAAGAGGAGGAGGGAGGGAGAGAAGGAAGGAGAGATAGCAGAAAGATGGAAGGAAGGAAGGGAAGGCAGGAAGGAGAGGGAAGAGGGGGAAATGAGAGAGGGAAAAAGAAAAGGAAAAGAAAGGGAGGAAGAGTAAAGGAAGGAGGGTGGGAGAGAGGGAAGGATGAAAAGGGGAAAGAGAAGGAAGGAAGGAGGGAGGGAAGGAGAGAGAGAAAGTCTGGCAAAATTGGAAGGACATTCTTATTTTTAATACCGGTAGTCCTCAACGTACGCCCACCATTGAGCCCAAAACTCCACTGGGAAGTGAGACAACCGTTGACTCAGGCGTTATGCCCATCTCTGCAGTTGTTAAGAGAGTCACAATGGTCATTAAACAAATCCGGCTTCCCCATTGACTGTGATGGTCCAAAAGGTCACCAATGGGGGATGACAGCGACCGTCATAAATGCGACTCCATCGCTAAGTTGTCCAACTTTGGATCACGGGAGTGGCGCGATGGTCATAAGTGTGGAAAAACGTGGTCGTAGGTCCCTTTTCCATCGCTGTTCTACCTTTGGTTATTAAACGAGTGCTTGTACGTTGAGGACTTCCTGCGTTGTGATTGATTGGAGTCCGTCTTTCTTAACTGGGGAGACCAAGAGATTGTCTTCTTCTCATCTCAGGAGGGTCCAGGTTGGAGGAATCAGATTGGAAATGTAGATTTAGGGGGGAGATCCTCTCAAAGTCCTGGTTGAAGGACCTGGAAGGATCTTCTAGGCCAACCATCTGGGACTCCTTGGAGAAAGTCTTCTTCTTCTTCTGGAAATGGGCCAAAGCCAGGTCTCTTCCTCCTCCATAGCAGAGGAGGATCTTCAACTGGAAATGGGCTGGATGTGGCCTTGGCCAACTCTCTGTCTGAAGGATCTGAAGGCCTTCCATTGCTTTCTTCTGCAGATCGAAGACCTCTCCCAGCAGGTCCACAAAGCGGCAGCGGAGAAGTTCAAAGTTCCTGTGGAGCACTCGCCCTTGATCACTGAAGCAGCTCCAGCCCTCACCATCAAGGAGGAGAGCGAGGAAGAGGAGGAGGTAAGGAGATCCAGAGGTCAACCGTCTCCAGACTTGAGCTGGGGGTGGGGGTGGAAAGGAGGGAAAGAGGAACGAGAACCTTAATGATGTCCAAGGGGAATAGACTTCTCAGGAGCCAGGCTATTAACCCATGGAGCCCAATACTACTACTACTACTACTACTACTACTACTACTACTACTTCTTCTTCTTCTTCTTCTTCTTCTTCTTCTTCTTCTTCTTCTTCTTCTTCTTCTTCTTCTTCTTCTTCTTCTTTCTTCTTCTTCTTCTTCTTTTTCTTCTTCTTCTTCTTCTTCTTCTTCTTCTTCTTCTTCTTCTTCTTCTTCTTCTTCTTCTTCTTCTTCTTCTTCTTCTTCTTCTTCTTCTTCTTCTTCTTCTTCTTCTTCTTTTTCTTCTTCTTCTTCTTGTGGCACCCTCAGAGGGTGCCACAAAGAAGAGGGAGTCAAACTTTTCTCCAAGACACCTGGGGGCAGGACAAGGAGCAATGGGTGGAAACTAACCAAGGAGAGAAGCAACTTAGAACTAAGGAGAAATTTCCTAACAGTAAGAACAATTAACCTCTGGAACAGCTTGCCTCCAGCAGTTGTGAATGCCCCAACCCTGGAAGTCTTTAAAAAGATGTTAGACAGCCATTTGTCTGAAATGGTATAAGATTCCTGCCCATGCAGGGGGTTGGACTAGAAGACCTACAAGGTCCCTTCCAACTCTGCTATTGTATTGTATTGTATTGTATTCTTCTTCTTCCTCTTCTCCTCCTCCTCCTTCCCCTTCTTTTCCCTCTCCTTCTCCTTCCTCCTCCTCCTTCTTCTTTTTCTGCTCCTCCTCCTTCCTCCTTTTCCTTATTCTCCTTTTCTTCTTCTCTTCCTTCTTCACCTCCTTCTGTTCTTCTCCTCCTTCACCAACCCTCATCTTTTTCATTTCTTTTTACTTTTTTCTTTCTTTCTCTTTTCCCTCTCATTTTCTTTTCTCTTTCTTTAATTTGCTTGCTTGCTTCCTTTCTCCTTTCTTATTTTCCTCCCTTGATCCCTCCGTTTCTTTCCTTCCTTCCTCTTTCTTTTTCTTTTTCTTTCATTTTCCATCCTTCTGTCCTCCCTCCCTCCCTCTTTTCTTTTTCTCTTGCTCTCTTTTCTTCTTCATCCTCTTTCTCTTCTCCTCTCTCCTCTCCCCCTCCTTTCCTCGCCTCCTTTCCCCTCTTCCTTCTCTTCCTTTTTCATTTTCTTTCTTTCTTTTTCCTTCTCTTTTTCCTTCTTTCCTATCTTCCTTCTTTCTTTCTGCCTATTTTTATTTATTTTTTCTTACTTTTTTCTTTCTTTCTTTTCTTTCTTTCTTTCTCCCTTCTCCTTCCTTCCTTCCTTCCTCCCTCCCTCCCTTCTCTCCTTTCTTTTTTCCCTTTTTCTTTCTTTCTCTCTCTCTTCTTTCTTCCTTCTTTCCTGCTTGTGCTTATTTATGCATTTCCTCCCTTCCTCCTTTTCCAGGTGGATGAAACGGGTCTGGAGGCGAGAGATATCGAATTGGTCATGGCTCAGGCCAACGTCTCCCGCCCCAAAGCTGTCCGAGCCCTTCGGCACAACAACAACGACATCGTGAACGCTATCATGGTAAGTGTTTGAGGGCAGCCATCCCTCCTCTGCTGTGGTGGAAGGCAGCCTGGATTCCTGGAAGGTGCATTGCATTGCACTGCACTGCACTGCACTGCACTGTACTGCATTATTACATTACATTATATTCTATTAACATTACATTATTATTAATTAATATATATAAATAAAAATGAGTTTGTTCAAAACCGCTAATCTCCGAAAGTCCTGCACCGATCGCTTCCAAATTTTCACACAACGTTCCTTTCAACTACGGCACCAATGATATATATATATATAGATTGTGTAGATGCCACACCTGGGCCAGGTACACACAACGGAATGTAAAAAATTGTAAAAAAAGCTAGGTAGATGGATACAGAGAGAGCAGTGGGCCACAGGTATTATGTCATCCTTTATGGCATAAAATACTCTGTCCATAAGATTCAAGGAGAAATATGGTAGGTAGGTAGGTAAGTAGGTAGGTAGGTAGGTAGGCAGCTATAAGGATAGAGAGAGAGAGGAAGAAATACAGTAGGTAGGTAGGTAGGTAGGTGGAGAGAGGGAGAAATAGAGTAGGTAGGTAGGTTGTGGGTTATACGGTGGTTGTGTGTACGTGTTTGTGTGTGCAGGTGTAGATCTACACACAGATTGGTTGGCCATTTAACCAGACTGGCCCACCGCAACACATGGCCGGGTACTGCTAGTATTATATAATATCTAACTAGGGAAGAGCATCAGGGCTACAAGAGGGTGGGATTAGTGGGGAGGAGGAGTGGGGATTCCTTAGGACTCTCTGAGCTGGGTGGTTTTTTCTCAGATGTCTTATAACCCACCTAGGGAATTGCATCAGTGTTAGAAGGGAATGGAGTTTGGGAGGAGGAGGAGGTGGAAGAGGAAGACTGTGCTTGCTGATCTTGCTGATTCCCTTGCAGACATTTCTTGACTCAACTAGGTAACGTCATCAGTGCTAGAAGGAGCTGGGTTGGGTTTATATGTTCCTCCTCCCTTCTAGCACTGATGATGTTCCCTAGTCGGGTCATGAGACGTCTGCAACAAAAGAGCAGCTCAGAGAGCACCAATGATCCCACAGTCTTCCCGCTCCCCCTCCCCCTCCTCCTCCTCCCTTCCAGCACTGATGATATTGCCTAGCTGGGTCGCGAGACGCCTGCGAGAACTCCTCCCGCTTCCTAGACCTGACGCTTCTCTTCTTCTGTCTTCCAGGAGCTGACCATGTAGTGACCGGTGAGGTGACACCCAGGCAAGGCCACCCACCCCCCTCGCCTCAATTTCCCCCCACCCCCCTCAATTCTGTATAGACGCCCTTAGCCGATACAGCCGTTAGGAACTTGCAAAGACTTTACTCCCCGATTCTTCTACACCAAGAATGTTCTCTTGCTCAATAAATGGTATAATCACTCCTGCTGCACCCAGGATCCGTCTCGCTGTCCTTTCCTGGTGGGGGTGGGTGGGGTGTCAATCTTCGACTTACAAGGGTTCGTTTAACGACCGTTCTGAAAGTGATGACAGCCCCCCCCAAAATGAGACTTGGACCTAGTAGCATTTCGCTTCCTGGCCATTTGGCGTTATGATGGTGTTGAAAAATGCCGAACATTCCCCACAAGCATGGCCACTGACTCGTATTTACGACGGTGGTAAGGTCCCGAGGTCATGCAACTCCCCCCCATGACAAAAGCAGAAAGCCGATTCACTTAACAACCAGGTGACTAGCTTAAGGACGGCCGTGATTTGCATTACGAAAGCAGCAGGATAGGTTGTAAAATGGGACATAACTCGCATAACCAATGTCTCGCTTAATGACAGAAATTTTGGGGTCGTAAGGCAAGGACTGCCTGCATTTTTTTCAGTCTGTGATTCTTTTGTCTTCTTGCTGACAATGGAGCACTGGGGTGCATAATTTGTGTGTTATAATTACCGAACAGGAAGGGACCTTGCGAGGTCATCTAATCCAACCCCCCCTGCTTGAGCAGGAGTCCCTTTTATCAGAACTAGAGTTGGAGGGCACCTTAGAGGTCATCTATTCCTACGCCCTGCCCAAGCAGGAGACCCTTAAAGAAATACAGAGTTGGAGGGGAGCCCTGAGGTCATCTAGTCGAACCCCCTGCTGTAAAGGTCTCCTACTCTGCTTGAGTAGCAGACCTTTCCAGAATAACAGGCGTAGGAAGGGATCAGGGAGGTCATCTGGTCCAGCCCACTGCTCAGAATAACAGAATAAGAGAGTTGGGAGGGATCTTGAAGATCATCTAGTCAAACCCCCTGCTCCAGCAGAAGACGCTAACACAATCACAGAGTTTAAAGGACCTTGGAGGTTATGTAGTCCAATTCTCTTTTCAGAATAACAGAATAAAACAGTTGGAAAGAGTTTGGGGAGGTCATCTGTGGCCTCCAATGGCCAATATGGCCCCCTGAAATCGATTAGTTCCGCAATGTACTCTAGGGCAGAACTCATCGCTCTGCGGGACTCCCCCCTCTCGCAGGGCTGGCCGTCTATGTTATCGAGGGCCCACTTCAAGGAGGGACTGATTAGTCATGAGAAGTGGGCAAAACGCAGATTGAGGGGCTTTTAAACAAATAATTTAATTCGGCTTTCAGGGGGCTCCAGGGAGGTGGGAGGGATTAGGCAACATACGGTTAGGAATATGGACAGGCCAGCTGGCGGAGATGGAAAGGGAGCGAGTGGGTCCTATAACCAATTTCATTGTAATTCTATTACAATATTATTACAATGACAATAAAGATTATTGTTGTTATTATTATTATTATTATTATTATTATTATTATATGGGGGGGAACACAGGTTGGTTCTACAGAGGGTCTTTCAATCAGAACGGTCGTAGGGAGGGGTAGGGGCGATGGGAGACAGGAACATGGCCATCGAAGGGAGGCACGTGACCGCTGTCTACAGGCGGTACCACGCCCCAGTCCCCTGTTCTCCCCCCGCGATCTAGGTGGTCAGGGTTCACAGAGCCGGGGCCCTAGGTTGATGTTATGTAACGCCAGGTCCGTGATTAACAAAGCCCCCCTTATTAACGACCTTGTGTCGGAGGGGGAGCCGGACCTGGTAGGGATTACGGAGACCTGGTTGGGCCGCGAGGGGGGGTTACCTCTCGTGGAAATGTGCCCACCAGGATACCGTGCATTTCAGCAGCCGTGGGCCCTAGGCAGGGGTGGAGGGGTGGCGGTTATTGTTAAGGAAGGTCTTGAGCCGAGAGAGACCACTGTGCCGCAGACTACCAGCTGTGAGTCCCTCTGCATGAAGTGGGGCCCAGGGAGGCAGCTGGGCTTGCTGATTATATACCTGGCTCCCCGCTACGTTTCAGCAGCCCTGCCCGAGCTCCTCGAGGTGGTAGCCGAGGTGGCGGTGGAGACTCCCAGACTTGTAGTCGTTGGGGCTCTTCAACCTGCCATCAGTGGGCGAATCATCCGAGGCAGCTCGGGAGTTCATGGCCTCCATGACGGCCATTGACCTGCCCCAGGTAATTCAGGGCCCCACACACGTGGGAGGACACACGCTGGACCTAATTTTTGTCTCTGGTCAGTGGATGAGTGATCTGGGTATAGGGGATTTAGCCATCATGCCCCTGTCATGGACAGATCACTCACTTCTCCGGCTCGACTTTCCCACCGCTGCACCTCACCGCGGGGAGGCGGAACCAGAATCTAGATGTTTCCGCCCCAGGCGACTGATGGAACCTGATAGGTTCGAGACAGAGCTTGGGCCATTACCTGTGGCTCTGACCCATGCCCCGACGGAGGACCTCGTGGCCGCATGGAATACTGCGGCCACGGGTGCCTTGGATCGGGTCGCCCATGCGGCCTCCCATACGGCGCTGAGTCACCCAGGCCCCCTGGTTTACTGAGGGGCTGAGGGAGATGAAATGCCGTAAGAGACGCCTAGAGAGTAGGTGGAGATCCACATGGTCTGAATCCGACCGAACACAGGTAAGAGCCCATTTGAAGACTTACCTTGTGGCAATAAGAGTGGCCAAACATCATTATTGTGCCACTCATAGCTTCCGCAGATAACCACCCTACCGCCATGTTTGGGGTGACCCACTCCCTCCTTCAACAGAGGCCCCGGGAAGCCCCTCTGCAGGGCAGAGCAGAGGAATTTGGAGAGTATCTGCAGGATAAAATCGCTCAGATTCGGAGCAAGATGGTCTCCATTGAAAGTGGTCTAGAGGGAATGCCAGAGGCAGGTCTTGAGATACATCCATGGGAGGAGTTTGACTCTGTTACTTCCGAAGATATGGACAGGTTATGTAGGCGACTGAGAGCCACCACATGTTTATTGGACCCGTGTTCCTCCTGGCTTGTACTGGCATCATGGGAGGTGACACGAGGCTGGTTCCAGGAAATAGTGAATGCTTCTTAGAGTGAGGGGTTCTTGCCTACCGTCTTGAAAGAAGCGGTGGTGAGACTTCTCCTCAAGAAGCCTTCCCTGGACCCAGCATTATTGGTAAATTATCGTCCGGTCTCCAACCTTCACTTTCTAGCGAAGATTGTAGAGAGTGTGGTGGCACAACAGTTTCCCCATCACCTGGAGGAAGTTGATTATCTGGACCCGCACCAGTCCGGCTTCCGGCCCGGTCACAGCACGGAGACAGCATTGGTTGTGTTGGTTGATGATCTCTGGAGGGCCAGAGATGGGGGTTGTTCCTCCATCCTGGTCCTATTAGACCTCTCGGCGGCTTTTGATACCATCAACCATGGTATCCTATTGCATCGACTGGAGGGGTTGGGGGTGAGGGGCACTGTTTTACGGTGGTTCTCCTCCTACCTCTGGCCGATCGCAATTTGTGTTGGCAGGAGGGCAGAGGTCGGCCTCGAGACCCCTCACATGTGGGGTGCCTCAGGGGTTGGTCCTCTCGCCGCTCCTGTTCAACACATATATGAAGCCGCTGGGTGAGATCATACGTGGTTTTTGGGTAGAGTACCATCTGTACGCTGACGACACCCAGCTGCACGTATCTACCCCAAACCACCCCAATGATGCCGTCGAAGTGATGTCCCGGTGTCTGGAAGCCGTGCGGATCTGGATGGGAAGGAACAGACTCAAGCTCAACCCGTCCAAGACCGAGTGGCTGTGGTTCCCGGCGCCCCGGTTCAGCCAGTTGATTCCATCACTGGCCATAGGGGGTGAACATCTAGCTCCCGTGGATCGGGCACACAACTTGGGCGTCCTCCTGGATACCCGGCTGTCTTTAGAAGATCTAGTGACAGCCGTGGCCAGGGGGGCATTTTACCAGGTTCACCTGGTACGCCAGTTGCGTCCCCTATTGGACCGGGACGCCCTTCGCACAGTCACTCATGCGCTCATGACATCCCGTCTAGACTACTGTAACGCTCTCTACATGGGGCTCCCCTTGAGGTGTACCCAAAGACTACAGCTAGTTCAGAATGCAGCCGCGCGAGCAATATTGGGTACCTCTAGGTATTCCCATGTAACACCTATCCTGCGCGAGCTGCACTGGCTGCCTGTGGTCTTTCGGGTGCGCTTCAAGGTGTTGATTACCACCTTTAAAGCGCTCCATTGCACGGGGCCTAGCTATCTGCGGGATCGCATCCTGCCCCATACATCCCTTCGGCCGATCCACTCCCACAGAGAGGGACTTCTCCGGGTGCCGTCCACCAGGCAATGCCAGTGGGCGACGCCCAGGGGAAGGGCCTTCTCTGTGGCGGGCCCAACTCTCTGGAACGACCTTCCCCCCGAACTGAGAACGATCACGGACCTCCGCTCCTTCCGCCAGCAACTAAAAACCTACTTTTCCCAGCCTAGTTTTTTAGCAGAGAAATTCTACATTGGCCTTCAGGGATTAGTTTTTAATGGGGTAGATTTTAGCACAGGGTGTAAATTTAATATAGTTTTAAGTATTTATGTATTTATTTTGTGATATATTGTGTTTTTATATTTCCTGTGCACCGCCCCGAGTCCCTTCGGGGAGAGGAGGCGGTTAATAAGTCGAATAAATGAAATGAAATGAAATCTAGCCCAACCCCCTCCCCTGCTCGATCTGGAGATCTTATATACCGTCCCGGAGAAACAGCTGTCCAATCTCTTTTTAAAACCCTCCAGTGATGGAGCACCAATAATTTCTGAATTCCCTCCCCCCACTTTTACAATATCTCCCCGTCTTCTGACACCCCCCCCCCACAACACCTTGGTATGAACATTCAAGAAGCCGAACCGAGTGCGAATTCTGAGGTTCCCCAGGGTCCTTCCTTTGGGCCCGTGCAGAGAGCTGGCGACTTGGATAAAGGAGGAATGGGGGAAAACATTAGAAAAAAGGAGCGTTTCTAAAAAAAAAAGAAGAAATGTACATCTCTTTGCAAGCCAAGCGTTCTGCATTTTACAGGACCCCTCTGTCCCTCGGAGGCTTTTTATGGTTTTCTGCTCGATCGATTCCGGTTTGTGTCACTTTCTCGGAGAATAGAGTTGGCCTTGTGTGTCTCTGTGTGTTTGTGTGTTGCGGGATACATGTGGGGTGAAGTCGCTCTGTTTTCAGTGCGGCCTTCCAACAAGGAATGGGGGATTTACTTAACAACGGTGGTGATTCGCTTAACGACCCTGGCAAGAAAGGTCGTAGGATTGGACATGTCTCACCTAACAATCTTGACAGCTGTAAGACAGGAGGACTCCAACTCCCAGAATCCCCCAGTTATCATGCTTTAAGAGGGAAGGACTACAACTCCCAGTATCCCCTAGCCAGAATGCTTGAAGAGGGGAGGACATCAATCCCAAAATCCCCTAGTCGGCATGGTTTAAGGGGTATGGACTCCAACTCCCATAATCCCCCAGTCGGCATCTTTAAAGAGGGGAGGGCTTCACCTCCCAGAATCCCCCAGTTATCATGCTTGAAGAGGGAAGGACTACAACTCCCAGAATCCCCCAGTTATCATGCTTTAAGTGGGGGGATTACAACTCCCAGAATCCCCCAGTTATTATGCTTTAAGAGGGCAGGACTACAACTCCTAGTATCCCCTAGCCAGAATGCTTGAAGAGGGGAGGACATCAATCCCAGAATCCCTTAGTCGGCATGGTGTAAGGGCTATGGACTCCAACTCCCAGAATCCCCCACTCTGTATTTTTTAAAGAGTAAGACTTTGATTCCCCAAATCCCCCAGTTTTTAAAAAAAGTTTATTATTTTTTCCTTTTGAGTTCATTCATAGATATACATTCTTATAATTGCTGTTTAACATTTGTCTGTTCATCATTAGTCTCTATATTGATATTTTAACACACACACACAGCTGTTATGGTGACTTTCTTGCCACCCCATCTTATTTTGCAACAACCTTACTCCTTCTCTTCGCTACCTTCTTCTTTCCTCCTCTCTTCTTCCCCTCTCTTTCCCCTCTCCTGCTCCCTCCTCCTCTTCTCCAGCAGTGTCCATGTTTTAAGAGGGGTGTTGTCTTCAATTCAGGTCTGAGCCTGGTGCTAAAGCCAATTATGGACGCCAGAAACGGGGTGCAGGTTTTCTGATCCTTTTTTATTGGGGTACCCCAACGAAAAGGCTTCCAGACCAATAATACAATAGCAGAGTTGGAAGGGACCTTGGAGGTCTTCTGGTCCAACCCCCAGGAAACTACACCGTTTCAGACAAATGGCTAGGAACCCAGAACCAAGGATTAAGTGAGCTTTGTACATTTTCACTGAAGGAAAAGGCAGGACCAGGTGAGATAACAAGACATATCATCTAGTAAACATTTTAATAATAATTCTACCATGTGTTCCGTTGGTCTCTAGCTCTCCCTGTTCCTAAGCCTTGCCTAATGGATGCCCCAGGAGTTCTCTAATGCTCATTTCATTTGCTGCCGGCCACCACTTTACAAGGCCTTGGGAAGGCCACCCTTGGGATATTTGCATTCAGTTTTGGTCACCACGATGTAGAAAAGACATGGAGACTCTGGAAAGAGTGCAGAGAAGAGCAAGAAAGAGGATTAGGGGACTGGAGGCTAAAACATACGAAGAACGGTTGCAGGAACTGGGTAGGTCTAGTTTAATGACAAGAAGGACCAGGGGAGACATGATAGCAGTCTTCCAGTATCTCAGGGTACCACAAAGAAGAGGGAGTCAAGCTCTTCACCAAAGCATCTGAGGGCAGAACAAGAAACAATGGGTGGAAACTAATCCAGGAGAGAAGCAACCTAGAACTAAGGAGAAATTTCCTGACAGTTAGAACAATTAACCAGTGGAACAGAAGTTGCCTCCAGAAGTTGTGAATGGAAGTCTTTAAGAAGAGGTTGGAGAGCCATTTGTCTGAAACGGTATAAGGTTCCTGCCTAGGCAGGGGGTTGGACTAGAAGACCTCCAAGGTCCCTTCCAACTCTGCTATTGTATTGTGTTGTATCTCAATCCCTAACATTTGGCTGCAAACTCTTTGTTCCTCTTATCAGCTTTCTAACTGCCCATAATTGCTCCATGCTTTCCACATGTATATTTCCTCTGGTTAAGCATGCTTCGTCCTTGCTGGACAGACCCCACAATTACAGTCTTCCTCATTTACTTTCAAGGGCGGGGGCCATGACCTTGATTTAGCAGCCAGCCCATCAGGGTAGCACCTCAACTGACACCATTCCCATTCAGTATACTTTAAGAGGGGAGGACTCCAACTCCCAGAATCCCCCATATGGCATCCTTTAAGAGGGGTGTATTTTGAAGCCCATAATCCCCCAGTCGGTATGGTTTAAGCCCATATGACAGGGATGTCCAAACTTGGGAACTTTAAGACTTGTGGACTTCAACTCCCAGAATTCCCCAGCCAGCATAGCTGGCTGGGGAATTCTGGGAGTTGAAGACCACAAGTCTTAAAGTTCTCAAGTTTGGACATCCCTGCCATATGACCTATGGTACAAAACATGGTGACGTTAATAAAAGTTTAACTGCAAGAGTTTTTTTCTCTCCTTTGCCTCTTCGCCCCTCAAATCCATTTCTTGCCCTCCATCCTGGTTTGTTCCATCTTAACTCTGAAGGAAAGCATGTGGTTTTCAAACATACTCCAAGTCCCATCCTCCTTAACATTAGAAACAAAATATTGTGATTGATGGTCTGGAAATGTAGGTGTGACTTCTCCCAGCTGTGGTTTATTTATTTATTCATTTATTTATTTGGATTTATTGACCGCCCCCTCTCTCCGAAGAGACTCGGAGCGGTGTCCAAGAATTTAAGAGCATAAGCATATATAACAATGATAAACAAAAAACTAAATTAAATGTTTAACCCTGTATTAAAATATCTTGTTTAAATTTATAACGTAAAGGTATAGGTTGCAGACTATACCCGTCTACTGTAATCACGAAGCTAGCCAATGGGGGGGTAGTCTACACAGCTGTATCTGTCCACCCCCCTTTCCTCTCCCCGGAGTCCTTGGACTGAATAGAGCTAATTAGTAGGACCCGCACCCCACCAGTGATCTTGGAGACAGTCTTAATTTTCAGAAAGGATACCTGGCTTTTTAAGACCCAGAGACAGACAGCTGTAGACCCCTCCCTCATTCCGTTCAACCCTCCCATTCATTAAAAAAGGGGAGGGATTGGAAGGGTCCGCCCGAGGGTTTCTGGAGCGCTTTCTGGTCTGAAGGAAGCTGTAGCACCTGCCTGGAGTGACTGCCTGAGAACTGTGGTTACGATGGGGTCTATACTCAGCTTCTTTAGGAAAAAGAAAGAAGGTAACTGGGTCCTTTGGGGGGGGGGATGTTTTGGGTGTTGGGGTGTGTGTGCAAGTGGGTTTTTCAAGGGGAGTTTGAAAAAGGAGGGATTTGTGGTGCACCTTCCTTTTAAACTGGACGGCGAGGGGTAATTTCTCCAAGCTGAGGGGGATAGGTGGTAGCCTCTGGGGCAGGGTGGTTGGCCGGAGTGAGTTTTGGAACTAGGGAAAAGGGGGTTTCCTAGATTAAAGAAAGATGCTGTGTATGTTGAGAAGGTCAGAGTTTGATAGACTCGAGTTGCGTCGGGGTGAGTGGACTAGAATAGAATCGAGTAAGGTTGAGTTCTGTTGAATAAGGTTGGCTTGAGTTATGTTGAGTTGGGTAGCATTCGATAGGATTGAGTTGGGTAGATTGAGAATGGGTGGAGTGGAATTGGGTTGAATAGGGTTGGGTTGGTAGGATTAAGTTGGATAGAATAGGAATGGTGAGAGTAGGGTTGAGTAGAACAGGTGTGGGTTGTGGAGTAGGATTGGGTTAGGTTGGGTAGATAGAATAGCATAGAATAGAATAGCATAGAATAGAGTTGAGTAGGGTTAAGAAGGGTTGGTTTGAGTTGGGTAGAGTAGAATTGAGTTGGATAGAGAAGGAATGGGCAGAGTAGGGATGGGTAAGTGTAGGAATTAGTAGTGTTGAGTTGGGTTGGACTGAGTTGGAAGCTCAAGTAAAAGTTCTGACTATGTTTGTGTAACTGCACAATGGCTGTGAGAAACACTGGCCATCTTCTCCTTTCCTATCAGAAAAACAAACTGAGAATGGAGTGGAAAACAAGTTAATAATCCGGGACAAAGCTGGTTTATCGTCAAGTTGCAGCTTGTTGCAAAGATTTAATTCTTGGAGTGTAAATGATGGTTTGTTGCAAGACACCCACAACAACCTGTGTGTGTGTGTGTGTGTAGAGGGGATGGACCTAAATCCCCAGAATTCTTTGCACTAGCAACCTGAACATTGGGAGGGTGTCGGAGCTGGGGGAGGCTGGATTAATGTGTGGCCAAACCTAGCCGATCAGGATTTGTTAAGTTTATTGTGTGAAAAATTGGGTGGTTGTGTTGTTGTGGAGGGGAAATAGGAGAATAAAGGAATATTATATGAATTGTATGTTTGTTTGCTTGAATAACTTATAAAGGTAATAAATTAGGATTTTAAAAAGTCTAATTACTTTAATAAAAAACCATAGTTTGACAAATGCCACTCTATCTAAACCAAGTTAGGGAAACCGGCTCGCATTTAAGGCAGAGAATGCTGGATGGAGCTGTTTGGTTTGGTAAAGGGCCTGTTTTGGTGGGCTGGACAACAACTCCCATCCTTCAGGCCGTGGATGAGGATGATAGGACTTGCAGTACTACAAGTATCTCAAGTGTGTGGGGGGGGGAAGGGGCTATTGGTATCTCAACCACATGCTTTCTTTGAAGACACAAAAAGAGGCTGGTGCAGACATGAAGTTTTATGAGGAGTCCTGAGACTTGGCCACTAAGTGAGGCGAGTTGTTAAACAAGTCACCCCTGCGTTTAGGATCATTTTCCCAGCAGTCTTTCAGCCAGTTGGCATGGGCAATAAGTGAATCGTGCCATTAAGTGAGTGGTGCCTGATTGGATGACCCATGGGCTTTTGGTTGTTAAATGGAACGGGCAGTCATTCAGCGAAGCCCATTTGGGGAGGTTGCAAATACCATTCTCTTGAACCTGGGTGTTGCAACCAACCAGTGTAAATTACACACCGGTTGCAAAAGCCTCGACATTTTTAATCACATGACTGGTGCTCTGACGGCCATAAGGGTGAGGACCGCCTACAAGTTGTAAGTTTGAGGACTACCTGTATGGAGTGGGGGCGGGGGGGGGGGGGAATCGGAAGTGTGAATTTCTTCTGTTGCTCGGCCTTCTGTCCCTAAATCCGGGTCCTCTCTAGATGGGTTAGGGTCCATGTGGCTGTGGAGGATGGGCTCTGTAGTGCAAGGTTTTTGGAGTACCTTGAATGGGAAAAGAAAGGGGGGGGGTCACTCCATCCGTCAGGAAAAGGGACTCTCTGTTTTGGGGTGTGTGGGGGATGTGTCTGGCCTCCCATGGGGATCTCCTGGTGGTGCCCCATCCCCAATCTGACTCAGATTAGTCAGGTGCCTGGTATGGTGAAGATGGGTGGACTCCAACTCCCAGAAACCCTCAGGGAGGGTCAGGGGGGGTACATTGCGCCCATCACAAGTAGCATCGGGAATTTTGCACAGGGAACGCCACAACACCCTTTGAGTAAGGGTGGGGGAAAAAACCGGTTCCCTTTTGTGAGGCTCTCCTCAAGAGTCATAAGTGGAGGACTTGCATCACCTTTCCCGAGAAAGTCAGGCAGGTTTTTTCCTCCACGTGTGAAGGAGACCCACTTCTCATTCACAAGGCAGATGGAGAGGGGGCTCTCCTTACTAGGTGGCAGTTCCAAATTCCCGAATGATGGGCTTTCTAATTCCAAAGCCCATCATTCCCTAAATGAGGGAGGGTCAGAGGGTCAGAAGAGCTTTCTCTCTTTTTTTTTTTCTTTCTCTTTCTCTTTTTCTTTTTCTCTCTTTCTCTTTCTCTCTCATCTTTCTCTCTCTATCACTTTCTCTTTCTCTTTCTTTCTCTCTCTCACTCTCCCTTTCTCTCCCTCTCTTTCTCTCTCTCTCCTCTTGCTTTTCTCTCCTTTCTCTCTCTTTCTCTTTCTTTCTCTCTCTCCTTTCTCTCCCTCCCTTCTCTCTTTCTCTTTCTCTCTCTCGTTCTCTTTTTCTCTCTTTCTCTCTCATTTTTCTCTCTCTCTCTCACTTTCTCTTTCTTTCTCTCTCTCTCTCCTTTATCTCCTTTCTCTCTCACTCTCTTTCTCTCCCTCTCTTTCTCTCTCCCTCTCTCTCTCCCTTTCTCTTTTTCTCTCTCTCTCTCTCCTCTTGCTCTTTCTGTCCTTTCTCTCTCTCTCTCTCTTTCTTTCTCACTCTCCTTTCTCTCTCTCTTTCTTTCTTTCTCTCTCCTCTCTTTCTCTTTCTCTCTCTCTTTTCGCTCTTTCTCTCTCTCACTCATCTTTCTCTTTCACTTTCTTTCTCTCTCTCTCTCCATTCTCTCCTTTCTCTCTCACCTTTCTCTCTCTCTCTTTCTCTCCCTCTCTTTCTCTCTCCCTCTCTCTCTCTCCCTTTCTCTTTCTCTCTCTTGCTCTTTCTCTCCTTTCTCTCTCTCTCTTTTTCTTTCTCTCTCTCCCCTTTCTCTCCCTCCTTTCTCTCTCTCTTTCTCTTTCTCTCTCTCTCTTTCTCTCTCTTTCTCTCTCTCTCTCCTTTCTCTCCCTCCTTTCTCTCTCTCTTTCCCTCTCTCTTTCTCTTTCCTTTCTCTCTCTCTCTCTCTTTCTCTCCCCTCTTTTTCTCTCACTCTCTGTCTCTTTCTGTCTTTCTCTTTCTCTCTCTTTCTTTCTCTCTTTTCTCTCTTTCTCTCTCTCTCTCTCTCATCTTTCTCTTTCTCTCTTTCTCTCTCATCTTTCTCTCTTTCTCTCTCTCTCTCCTTTCTCGCTTTCTCTCCCTCTCTTTCTCCCTCCCTCTCTCTCTCACTTTCTCTTTCTCTCTCTTTCTCTCTCTCTCTCTCCCTTGCTCTTTGTCTTTCCCTCTCTCTTTCTCTTTCCTTTCTTTCTCTCTCTTTTTCTCTCCCTCTCTTTCTCTCTCACTCTCTATCTCTTTCTGTCTTTCTCTTTCTCTCTCTTTCTCTCTCACTTTTCTCTCTCTCTCTCTCTCTCATCTTTCTCTTTCTCTTTCTTTCTCATCTTTCTCTCTTTCTCTCTCTCTCTCCTTTCTCGCTTTCTCTCTCTCCTTTCTCTCCTTTCTCTCCCTCCTTTCTCTCTCTCTTTCTTTCTCTCTCTCTCTCCTCTCTTTCTCTTTTTCTCTTTCTCTTTTCTCCCTTTCTCTCTCTCTCTCATCTTTCTCTTTCTCTCTTTCTCTCTCCCTCTCTTTCTCTCTCACTCTGTCTCTTTCTATCTTTCTCTTTCTCTCTCTTTCTCTCTCTTTTCTCTTTCTCTCTCATCTTTCTCTTTCTCTCTTTCTCTCTCATCTTTCTCTCTCTTTCTCCCTCCCCCTTTCACTCTCTCTTTCTCTCTCTCTCTTTCTCTCTCTCTCTCTCTCCTTTCCCTCCTTTCGCTCTCTCTCTCTTTCTCTCTCTCTCACTCTGTCTCTTTCTGTCTTTCTCTTTCTCTCTCTTTCTCTTTCTATCTCTCTTTCTCTCTCTCTCTTTCTATCTCTCCCTCTCTTTTTCTCCCTCTCTTTCTCTCCCTCTTTCTCTCTTTCTCTCTCATCATTCTCTCTTTCTCCCTTCCCCTTTCTCTCTCTTTCTCTCACTCACTCTCCTTTCTCTCTGTTTTCTCTTTCACTCTCTCTCTCCCTTTCTCTCTCTCTTCCTCTCTCTCTTCCACTCTCTCTTTCTCTCTCTCTTCTTTCTCTTTCTTTCTCTCTGTCTCTTTTCTCTCTTTCTCTCTCTCTCCTTTCTCTCTCCCTCCCCCTTCCCCCTCCTCCCTGGTTGATTTGTTGAGAACTGATTCCTTAGCTTTTCAGAGTTTCAGAGTAGCTTCTCTTTCGCTGCTCTGATCCCCTTGGTTGATACGTTTCTGGTCTGATAGTTCAGCCTTCCATCACCTTTCCTCTTTGGAACTAGGTAGCTGTTTTAAGTTTAGCTGTGAACCAAGGTTTATTGTTACTGTATATTCGCACGTTCCTGGTCGGGACACATAGGTGAGGCATGATATTACAGTCTCTGTGCCTTCATCTAAGTCTGCAGAAGTGTCTTCAAAAATATTCCAGCCAGTGCAGTCAAAGTAAGTCTGTAGTTTTAACTC
>CM077647.1:3408718-3528718 GCA_039707465.1 Rhabdophis nuchalis | reverse complement strand
GTTTTCTTTCTCCCTCTGTTTTCTTCCCTCCCTCCCTCTCTTCTTTCTTTCTTTCTTTCTCTCTCTTTCTCTCTCTCACCTTTTCTTTCTCCCTCTGTTTTCTTCCCTCCCTCCCTCCTTCCCTTTCTTTCTTTCTTTCTTTCTTTCTCTCTCTCTCTCTCTCTCTCTCTCTCTCCTTTTCTTTCTCCCTCTGTTTTCTTCCCTCCCTCCCTCCTTTTTTCTTTCTTTCTTTCTTTCTTTCTTTCTTTCTTTCTTTCTTTCTTTCTTTCTTTCTTTCTTTCTTTCTTTCTCTCTCTCTCTCTCTCTCCTTTTCTTTTTCCCTCTCCTCCTTTCTTTCTTTCTCCCTCTGTTTTCTTCCCTCCCTCCCTCTCTTCTTTCTTTCTTTCTTTCTCTCTCTCTCTCCTTTTCTTTCTTTTTTTTATATTGAAAAAGTTTTATTGGTTTTACATTTTTCTATAGGGTAGGGTAAGGGATACAAAGAAATTTTGAGAGCATTCACGTCAGAGTCGTCGGCCCTTCCGAGACCTCAAAATACACAATAAAAAGATAACCAAAAAAAAACATTTTTCATAACACTACAAGGTAAAAGCAAGTACATATACCTAAATTCTCAGTTCCATGCTGTCAGACATTTACAAAAAATCCAGATACAAATGTTATGCAAGATTGTTCAAAAAAAATCAAGGCAAAGTTATTTTTTCGATCTAAGTCTCATGGCTATTGTATCTTCTTTTTCTCCTCCCTGGCCCCCAGCGGGCGGGGCCGTGGCCCCCTCCGTCCCCCCTGGATCTTCCCCCAGGGCAGAGGAATGTTTTTTAAGAAAGGCTTCCGCCTCTGCAACTGTTTTAATCCTCACTCTTCCTCCTTCCCAGAACACCAGCATCCCTTCGGGTGTCACCCACTTGAACCAAATCCCATGATCAAACAAGGTTTTAGACAAGAAGGAAAATTTCCTCCTTGCTTCTCGAATCTTTCTAGGAATCTGCTTCAAGATAGTGACCGTTTTGTGTTGGTAAATTAAAGGGTTCTCTCTCTGCGCCTTCAAGATTTCCTCTCTGGTTGACCTTCTAACAAATTTCACATGTATCTCTCTAGGCACTTCATTTATCCTGGCATATGCTGAGTTAATTCTATAGGCTAGGTCAATGTCGCCCCTGATCTCATCTTTAGGTTTTTGTAAATAGTCTGCTAAAATTGTGCTCATAAGATCAGGGAGGCATTCACCAGATTCTCTCCTTTTCTTTCAACCTCTGTTTTTTTCCCCTCCCTCCCTCTCTTCTTTCTTTCTTTCTTTCATTCTCTCTCTCTCTCTCCTTTTCTTTCTCCCTCTGTTTTCTTCCCTCCCTCCCTCTCTTATTTCTTTCTTTCTTTCTCTCTCTCTCTCTCCTTTTCTTTCTCCCTCTGTTTTCTTCCCTCCCTCCCCCTCTTCTTTCTTTCTTTCTTTCTTTCTTTCTTTCTTTCTTTCTTTCTTTCTTTCTTTCTTTCTTTCTTTCTTTCTTTCTTTCTTTCTTTCTTTCTTTCTTTCTTTCTTTCTTTCTTTCTTTCTTTCCTAGCCGATGACCCAGCATTGCCCGGGTATTTATTTATCCGAATCCTGTATTAGACAGGGGAAGGCAACCCTCCCTGTGTTGAGAGGGAGAGGCCTATTTGCCCTGCCCAACTGCTGGGGGGAATTGCTACAGGGAGCAGCCTTTGAGGTTGATTACCTGCATTAGCATCTGCGCTTCCTCTGACTGACAACTTCCCCTCTTTGCTTGAAGATCAGGGTCAAGGGTTTTTTTTTTGTTTTTTGTTTGTTTGTTTTTTAAGAAACAATCTCCCTTACCAGAGGGAGCCCCCTTAAGTAGTACTGTGAAGCCGTTACCATGGCGACTCCATTGTGCTGTACAGTAGAAGCCATTTTAAGGCACAACAGGCTGTATCTTAACAGAACTTGAATCCAAAATGCACACCATCACTGTGAAGTGTACTGTGGTTCGACAGTATAGATATAATTCATTCCTTTTCATTCCAGTGGCCCAGGTGTCCCAGAGTTATGCTGAAACTCACACACACACACACACACACACACACACATATCGAGGGCTGTTAGGGGCACCTTACCCCCACAGTATCTTTTTCCAGCTTGTAAGTCACCTATGTAGCAAGTTTGGTTTAAATTGCTTAAGGTGTTCCACATTTATGCTGGAACACACTCACACAGACACACACACAGACACACACACAGACACACACACAGACACACACCCACACACACACACACACAAACACACACACACACACTCACACACAAACACAAACACTCACACACAAACACCTACACACAAACACACATACACACTCACACACAAACACACACACACAAACACACACACACAAAAACACACAGAAACACACACACTCACACAAACACACACACACACACAAACACACACACACACACACACACACACACACACACACACAGGGGTGTCTTACCCCCACAGTATTTTTTTCTGGAGATCACAATGTCTGTTTCTCCCTTTTTGTATATGTGTATAAATCTATAGATTTCTTTCTCACTCTATTTAATAATAATAATAATAAATTTTATTTATATACCGCCTCCTTTCCCCAAAGGGACTCGGAGCGATGCACAGGAAAATTAAAAAAACCAATAAATAGTTAAAATACGAATTAAACAGAGTTGTCCCTGCGCTAAAATCCCCTAAATTAAATTACACTAAAAACCCTAAAACCCTATCAAAGACGGAAGACTAACCTAGGCTAGCCAAGCAGAAAAAGTGTGTTTTCAATTTTTGACGGAAGGAGCGGAAGTCCGTGGTCGTTCTAATATCGGGGAGAAGGTCGTTCCAGAGGGCTGGGCCCGCCACAGAGAAGGCCCTTCCCCTTGGCGTCGCCCGCTGGCACAGCCTAGTGGACGGCACCCGGAGAAGCCCCTCTGTGTGGGAGCGAATCGGCCGCAGGGATGTATGGGGCAGGATCCGATCCCGCAGATAACTGGGTCCCAGGCCATGGAGCGCTTTAAAGATGGTAACTAACACCTTGAAGCGCACCCGAAAGACAACAGGCAGCCAATGCAGCTCGCGCAAGAGCGGTGTTATGTGGTTAAACCTAGGGGTTCCCATTATTGCTCGCGCGGCTGCATTCTGGACAAGCTGAAGTCTTCGGGTGCACCTCAAGATATGTAGAGAGAATTGCAGTAGTCCAGTCGGGATGTCACGAGGGCATGAGTGACTGTGCAAAGGGCATCCCGGTCCAATAGGGAACGCAACCGGCGTACCAGGCGAACCTGGTAAAACGCCCTCCTGGCCACGGCTGTCACTTGATCTTCCATTGACAGCCGGGTATCCAGGAGGACGCCCAAGTTGCATACCCCATCCACAGGGGTAAGATGTTCGTCCCCTATGGCCAGTGATGGAGTCATCTGGTTGTACCGGGATGCCGGGAACCACAGCCACTCAGTCTTGGACGGGTTGAGTCTGAGTCTGTTACTTCCCATCCAGGCCCGCACGGCTTCCAGGCACTGGCACATCACCGCTACGGCATCGTTGGGGTGGTTTGGGGTAGATATATACAGCTGCGTATCGTCAGCGTAGAGGTGGTACTCTACCCCAAAACCACGGATGATCTCACCCAGCGGCTTCATATATGTGTTGAACAGGAGAGGCGAGAGGACCGACCCCTGAGGCACCCCACAAGTGAGGGGTCTCGAGGTCGACCTCTGCTCTCCTGCCAACACAAATTGCGATCGACCGGAGAGGTAGGAGGAGAACCACCGTAAAACGGTGCCCCTCACCCCCAGCCCCTCCAGCCGATGCAATAGGATACCATGGTCGATGGTATCAAAAGCCACTGAGAGGTCTAATAGGACCAGGATGGAGGAACAACCCCCATCTCTGGCCCTCCAGAGATCATCCACCAAAGCGACCAATGCCGTTTCGGTGCTGTGCCTGGGCCGGAAGCCGGACTGGCGCGGGTCCAGATAATCAACTTCCTCCAGGTGACGGGGAAACTGTTGTGCCACCACACTCTCTACAACCTTCGCCAGAAAGTGAAGGTTGGAGACCGGACGGTAATTAACCAATAATGCTGGGTCCAGAGAGGGCTTCTTCAGGAGGGGCCTCACCATGGCCTCTTTAAGGGAGGCAGGCAAGAAACCCTCACTCAGAGAAGCGTTGACAACCTCCTGGAGCCAGCCTCTTGTAACCTCCCAGGATGCCAGTACAAGCCAGGAGGGACACGGGTCCAATAAACATGTGGTGGCTCGCAGTCGCCCACGTAACCTGTCCATATCTTTGGAAGTAACAGAGTCAAACTCTTCCCACAAAACTGTCTCAAGATCTGCCTCGGGACATCCCACTGGGCCATCGATGGAGACTAACTCGCTCTGAATCTGAGCGATTTTATCCTGCAGATAAATCCCAAATTCCTCTGCTCTACCCTGTAATGGGGTTTCCCGCACCCTCTGTTGAAGGAGGGAGCGGGTCACCCTAAACAGGGTGGCAGGGCGGTTATCTGCGGATGCGATGAGAGTGGCACAATGATGATGTTTGGCCACTCTCAGCGCCACAAGGTAAGTCCGTAAATGGGCTCTCACCTGTGTTCGGTCAGATTCAGACCGAGTAGATCTCCATCTCCTCTCTAGGCATCTCTTGTGGCGTTTCATCACCCTTAGCTCCTCGGTAAACCAAGGAGGCAGGGTGGCTCGCCGCCGCAAGAGAGGCCGCAAGGGCGCGACCCGATCCAAGGCTCCCGTGGCCGCAGTATTCCACGCGGCCACAAGGTCCTCCATCGGGGCGCGGGTCAGGGGTACAGGAAATGGCCCAAGCGCCGTCTGGAACCTATCAGGGTCCATCAGGCGCCTGGGGCGGAACCAAATAGGTGACTCGGGTTCTGCCTCCCCGCGGTGGGGAGTAGCGGTTGGAAAGTCGAGCCGGAGAAGTGAGTGGTCTGACCATTACAAGAGCGTGATGACTATGTCCCCTGTACCCAGATCACTCTTCCATTGGCCATTTCCCTCCCTTCCTCCCCCTCCCCCTTTTAACTTTTTTTCTCCTTCCTTCCTTCCTTCCTTCCTTCCTTCCTTCCTTCCTTCCTTCCTTCCTTTCCAGTTTCTCTTTCCTGCTGCCTTTCATTCTCTCCTTTTCTTCTCCCTGTCTTCCTTTCTCTTCTCTCTCCTTCCTTTTCTTAGTCCCTTTATGGTCCATCCCCCCACTCTCTTCTTTCTTTCTTTTTCTTCCTTCCTTCCTTTTCTTTTCCTATCTCATTGTCCTGTCCCCCTTTCTCTCCTTCTCCCTCCCTCCCTCCCTCCCTCCTCTTTCTTTCTTTCTTTCTTTCTTTCTTTCTTTCTTTCTTTCTTTCTTTCTTTCTTTCTTTCTTCTGTTTCTTTTCCTAGCTCTGTTTCTGCATGTTTGTTATGTCTCCCTCTCCCTCTCCCTCTCCCAACCTTGTGAATCACTGGAGAACCGCCAGCTCAGCGGGGGGTGGGGGGGTGGGGGGGTTAGGGACTCCACCCCTTCCATTTCTCCAAATCCCTTTTAAGACGACAGGGGGGGTTCAAAAGGCCTCCCAGCCTCTTAAGTGGCTTAAATCCTTCTTTGTCTCTTGCTAGGTGGACCTTTTGACTTCTGCTTTCCCCTGTTAGCAACTCTGGGTTCAGAACCAGTGTTACAACTCTGGTCCCGTAACCAGTGTTAGGGGTAACAAACACCCCCGTTTGAAAATAATTGTGGAATAGTGTAATACACCGGACAGTAAAGAGATACGTTGCTTTAACCACACACAAACTCTAAAACTCTGATAGTAAGAAAATAAATAATCTTTACTTTGTAGCAACCAAAATGCTTCTTCCGACCAGTGATTCTCACTTCTCAAACAATAACAGTCCATTCACCAAAACACAGTTATCTTACAGTGATGCAAAACAAATACTTCTTCTTTCAGATGCTTCTTCAGCTCCTCAGCGGCAAACAAGCACAGGAATCAACAGGAATCGAAAAGGGAACGGACTGTGTTTCTGAGCTTCCTTTTATGGTAGAGCTGAGAAGCACAGCCGATCAGAATTCAACATAGTTCTTAAAGCTACATAACCTCTTTAAGAATACTGGCTTATATATATTGTCAAGCCAACATCAGGATAAATATCCTAACATCCCCCCACCCTCTTTCTCTCTCCCCCCACAGATGGCTCACAGAGCACCTCCTCCCCCTCGACGCCCAGCGGGGAAGTCCAGCCCGCCAAGCCGATTCCTGTGGCCCTCAAACCCAACACTCCCTTGAAGCTTGTCCTGCAAGAGCCCAAGGATATCTACCCGCCCTGGCCTCCCGATGGTGATGAGTCCGAGGATGAGTCCAACCTCACCTCTTCCTCTTTGGAGGAGCACAAGTGTTTGTTGCCACTGTATGACGCAGAAGCTGGAGGTTGTCCGAAAAGGGGGCCGGAACCCTGCTTCTTTGTCCGACCCTTCACGCCCATCCCTGGGCCGCATTGGAAGTTCCGGGATTTCTTTGGAGCGGTTCCCATCGGGATGGGTGAACCTAGAGGCCTTCAGAGCCCACCGCCTATCTCCCCCCTGGAAGGCGTGGTTAAAACCTTTGAGAGTACTCAAAGGATACCAACTCTGCTTCGCCCCTTCCGGGGCCACCTCCTTTCTCAGGCAGAATCCGTGGACTTTAGTGTGTTCCTGAAAGGAGCCGTGGTGGAGAACGATGCTTTCTACAGAATGGAGGACGGCAGGGACAACGGCAAATCCGTCCACTTTTTCCCTGAATCATCCATGGATGAAGGTATGGAAGAGTCATTCAGTTATCTGGATGACACCTTCCAATCCTGGGACTCCGGGTCTGAGGATAGCGATGATAGCATGGAGCAGTATTTCAGGATCAGAGAGACCGAGGAAGACACAGGAAGAGCACCACTGCGCCTGGAGAGCGAGGGAAAGATTGGTGCATCCTCAGGTGCGCGCAACACGGAGGAAGATACCGCTCATGGAAAGGGGGAAGAACAGACGAGGGGAGAGACCGAAGAAACGGGTATGCCAAAAGAGGAAAAGTTGATGGAGGAGGACGCGATGAAACCTCCAAGGTCCTTAGATACAACGGTTGTTTCCCAGCTGCTAACTAGACCAGAGAGCTCAGGTGGTGCCCCATCAAGGAGCACTTCTCACCCGGGGCCAGGAGAAGAAGACTCTGTGATGGCTTCTGAAGATTTGACTCCCCCAACTCAGGACGACAAAGAAGAAGATTCCCTCAAGGAGATGGACCAAGATGGTGCCACCAGCGGAAGCTCTGCCGAACTGGAGCCAGGTGACGGTGAGTTGTCGGGGACATCTTCCGAGAAGGAGAGGCCCTCTGCGTCACTCCTTGAATCGAAGGGGGCTCTTTTAGAGCGACCTGAAGTCATAAAAGCTGATTCTGAGACAACCCAGGGCAGTCTCGTCCTCTGTCGGGAGTCAAAAGATGAATTGGTGGACGCATTGTCCCTTGACCAGATCAACAACAATTTGGAGTGCGCGATGGTGGCGTTTTCCGAGGCAACACCCGACTCTCATTCTCTCCTGGCGCTGAGCCACACCCCAGACAACATCCTTGAGGGAGACAACGAAGATCTTCCCGACGCCTCGGCACCATTGGCCCAAGAATCTCCACTCCTCCACCCAGATGGGGAGGAAGCCGCCCAATTGCAGAACTGGAGTTTATGTGGAACGCAGAATAGCTCAGTCGATCAGGATGTTGAGGACTACTCGGGGCCCTCTTCCAATGATGCCACAGAGCAGTTAAGCTCCGAAGTGACACGGCAAGGAGATGCATTCCCACAGTGCAGCCCAAAGGACAACTGCATGGACCTTCTACAGGGCAAAGGAGCCGAGGGCAGCTTGGACAGTGTTGACCTGACCGAAGCTCGGGAGATGTTTGCAACCTCTGATGAAATTGCATGTCACCAAGAAGAGATTGTTGAAACGACAGAGGAAGTTGACTCAGAAGATAGAAAGGGGTCCTCTGAACACCGGCAAATGGAAGACGTGCAGACACTGCACCCCCCAGTGGCACCCCGAGATGCTGGGGTTCTTCCGCAAGGAACTGAAGCTCAAAACGATGGAGAACAGGTGGATTCCATCGAGTCTCCATGCGATGTGGGTGAGGTCCACCTTTTGGACCCCAAGACTGGAATGGTTGAGGTTGTCCCAGCTATTCTTTCAGAGGTTCTCCTTCCTATTTTGGAAACTGGGCACCCTCTGCAAAAGGAAAAAGAGGTGGACATCACCCTGCTGTCTCCAGACACGTTGAAGGACTCCGCGTGTTACTCTTATATGGAGTGCAGCTTTGTGACATCCCCTGAGGATGTCCCTGATGAAACCACGATCTTAGCTCCAGATTCTGGAAGAGAAGAGTTTGCGAGCCCTGATCAAACATGGGGTACTGAAAGCATGGTTGTGGAGGTGAGTCACTCTCCACCAAGCCTGGAGGCATTGACCGCAGAGTTGGAGCATCTGATGGTGGAGAACGTTGAGTCGGAATGCTTGGATGTTCCACCAAATTGTTCTCCAGATAAAGTACTTCCCCAGCAGAGCACGGCAGTGTCTCTACATTATAGTGTTCTTGCCCACACGCCTTTGACCACCTCACACCCTGCTGTGAAGCAAAGAGATGTGTCTCCTGAGCTTACGACTCCTCAACAGATCTTCCTAGCCTCTGAAAATGTGATCTATTTGAGCGGTCTTCCCATAATTCAGGACAGTCTTTCCAGTAGACATGCAGAGATGGAGCAGGCAGAGAGAGGAGAAGGTTTGGAAAGCATTGACGAGGATGTGAGTACGGTCTATCTAGAAGCTTCCACCCGAGAGAGCCTGCCAACCATCCCTAGCCAGCTCGAGCCATCTGGTGCCTTGTTTCAATGTGATGATGATGATGGAGCTATGGTATCTCCAAGGGTTCTTGAAGACCAACAAGAGGTCACCAATATGCTGAAAGGCTCTTTTGGAAACCTGGAGTACCGAAGAGTGAAGGCTGCACGTCTCATCAGTAGTTTCCTGTTAGCAGAAACCCAGAGTCTTCTTGGTTGCCTGAACGTCTTAGAGAACCTCAGTGGAGAGCACATAGAAGAAGTAGTAGAACCAAAATATTCTGAAGAACTTGAAGCCCCAAGGACCCTTGGGGAAGAGACTGCTGATCGCCAACAAAGCTCTTGGCCGTCTTGCAAGAAAGCCAAAGCTGAAGACCAGGAAGAGATGGTGGAGGAGGGTGGAATGGGGGAAGTCCTTCCTATATCTGAAGAGACCGAGGTGGAAGACACTCAACTCCAAGGTTCTGCACCAAACGAAGCCACCCAACTTGGCCTGGGGGACGTGGTCTTTCCCCCCGTGGAAGATGAGGCTGAAGTCACGGATGGAAGCCCACCTCAGAGTCCTCCAGGAGATCTTCCGAGACGAGAAGCCAATAGGATGGCCAATGAGAAGAACGCGGAAGAAGTGTTGGAGGTGATGGAACTGGAGGAGACGGAGACAGCGACGAGCCATCCGAGGACGGAGAATCTTCTCACTGAAAGCACGGGACACTCTTCTTCAGAAGATGCCTTCTCATCTCTGGACTCCCCCGTTCCTCTGGCTTCCCGTTCCGTCGGAACGTCGCTACCTCTGGTTGATGGTAAGATCTCCCATTTTCTTCCCGTTCAACAATTACGGATAAATCTTGACTTATGACTGTTTGTTTAGTAACCGAAGTTAACACTCAAAAAAGGGACTTTGGGGCCAATTCTCATACGCATGACCCTATGGTCATGTGATCGAAATTGGCTCATATTTATGGCGGTTGAAGCGTCCCGCAGGTCACATGACCCCCCCCTTTCGCAACCTTCGTGGAAACTTGATTCGCTTAACGACTGTGTTATCACTGAACAACTGCAAAGGCTTGCTTAACAAGAATCCTGATTTTCAATGTTTCTGCTGAAAATTGACATTTTCAATCAATCCCGCCTCATAACGCTGGCAGTAACCGACCCCTGCCTCCAAGGCTCCTTCCAGCTTTAGGATTCCATGATCTTTGGTGGGACCTTCAGGGATGTCCATCAGGATAGGATGGGGGGGGTTGGTCTAGAAGACCTCTAAGGTCCCTTCCAGACTGAAGACTGTATGACTGTGTGACTCTCATAACAACTGCAGTGGTTCCCTTGAGAATTGTGGAATGAAAGGGGGATAAGATGGGGGGAAAGCTCACAACGTCCCACTTAACAACAGCAATGTGGGGCTCAATTGCCATCGTACGTTGAGGACTGAGCCTCGGTGGAGTAGATCTCAGGTTGAATACCCTGAAATATCCTTTTTTTCAGAATCTCCCAACGATTCCGAAGGATCGCTGCTGGAATTGGAAGACTCGAACATTCCAGCACCATGGACAGCTTACGAGCAGGTGCGCCCCCGCCAGACCAAATGAGGGCACTAGAACTCCCAGTTGGTTAACGGTCCAAAGTCACTCAACCAGCCTTCACATCTAAAGCGGAACTAGAACACCCCCGTCTCCCAGCGATTGGCCCCAAGTCACCCAGCAGGCTTTCCTTCCTAAGGTGGGACTAGAACTCCCCATCTCCTGATGATTGGCCCCAAGTCACCCGCTCCGCTTTCCTCCCTAAGCTGAAAATAGAACTCCCCGTTGCCCACTTGGGTGCTATCGATCGTTAATGGCTGCATTCGCCAGGCGCCTGAAATTGAATCTTTTCCACCGATAAATAAACTAAAAACGAAATTGCCGGATCCTAGAAGGAACGGGGGGGCAAGAGGCGATACGTGGACCTGGTCCAGAGGTTCTGGGTTCGAATTTTGCCATCCCTGTTTTTTTGTTTTGCTTTTAACCCTAATGGCGATAGGGCTGTTTTCTCAAATTCTCTCACGGGATAGGGACCGTGTTGGGGTCGCTTTGCATCAAAGGCCTGGGGCGGAAGCCACAACTCTCGGAGAAATGGCGGCTTTTGTGCAACCCAACCCACAATTACGAAGACGGGAGGGTTGGTGGGGAGAGGCACAATAAAATAAATAGATAAGTCAAAAACGATTTCGGTCGCTAATTGAGACCAGCTCAGTGGCTTTCCGGGAAGGTAAAGAGAAATTGATGGGCCGTTGAGGGGAGAGCATGAAAACGCTCCTTCACCCAAAGCGATCCGCTTAGGAGTAAGGGATGAGTAAATGGATTTGGTTTTTTTTTGCAGCAACAGCTGATGTATTCCCTGGGGGCAGGAGAAGATTCATTTATAAAGCCCAAGCAAAGCCGGAGTGAGAAGAAAGCTCGAAAGGTAATTCCTTCTTCCCTCCCCCCCTCCTTTCTTCCTTTTTCCTTCCTTCCTTTCCTTCTTTTCTCCCTCCCTTTCCTTTTTCCTCCCTCCCTCCCTCTTTCCTTTCTTCCTTTTTTCTTTCTTCCTTCCTTCCACATCCTCCCTCTCTCCTCCTCCTCTTCCTCCCTCCTTCCTTCCTTTCTCACAAATCACTCAAGGCAGTGAACATATCCAGCACACCTTCCTATTTTCTCCAGAGCAACCCTCCTGCAAGGGAGGCTGGGCTGTCAGAGAGGGATTGGCCCAAAGTCACCCAGCTGCCTTTCCTGCTCAGCGTGGATCTAGAACTCACCATCTCCTCGGGATGGGCTCTGAGTCACCCAGCTGGTTTTCATGCCCAAGGGAGGACTAGAACTCACTGTTGGCTGCACAGCTGCCTGGGGAATTCTGGGAGTTGAAGTCCACAGGACTTCAAGTCGCCAAGGTTGAGAAACACTGATCCAAAGTTTGCCAGAATCCCGATCTGGTCTACCTCAAATAGTTGGCAAGGTGAAAGTCTTCTACTCAGTGTAGTAGGCATCAACCAAGGCATTGCCAGTTGCCATAGAGTGCCTTGGTCCGCCATGTGTTGAAGAAGACCATATCTCAAGATGGCCTTCTATGGAAGCAAGGTGCCTCCTTCTCCTTGTTCTTCAACCAGCTCTTGGGTTGACCTACAGGAGGCCTCCTGAGCTTTCTTCCGTGGCTTTTGAGGGTGTTGTGAGTTCTTCTCTTGGTGGTGTGGTTGCGAGACCTTCAACAGGCTGTGTGTGGTCTCCTTCTTTGCCCCCAGGCCATGGCCAAGCTGGGTCTGCGTCCGTTCGAAGGTGTGACCAGAATAACCATCCGTAAATCCAAAAATATCTTGTTCGTCATCGACAATCCGGATGTCTTCAAAAGTCCATCTTCCAACAACTATGTGGTCTTTGGAGAAGCCAAGGTCAGCTGGGAAGAGGACCTAGGGTGGAGCTGGGATCCCAGGGGGAGAGAGAAGTCTGTTGGTGAATGAAAAAGGGAGAGGAGGGAGGAAAGAAGAATGAGATAGGTGGATGGGTGGAAGGAAGGAAGGAGAAAGGAAGAACAAGAGAAGGCAGAAGTAAAAATAGGAGAGAAGGACGGAAAGAAAAGAGGAGGAAGGAACAAAAGAAGAAAGAGATAGGAGGTGGGAGGGAAGGAAGGAAGGAGAGATGGGAGAAAGATGGAAGGAAGGAGAAAGAAACAGAAGAAAAGAAGGAAGGAGAGATGGAATAAGGGAATGGCAAGGGAGGGAGGGAGAAAGGGAAGGAGAAAGGAACAAAAGAAGGAAGGAGCGATAGGACAAGGGATGAAAGGAAGGAATGGATGAAAGGAATAGTGAAGGGGAAAGAAGGGGAAATGGAATGGCAAGAAAGGAGGGAAGGAAAGAAGGAGATATAGAAGAATTGATTGAAGAATTGGAGAAAGGGAAGCAGTAATTAACAAAAGAAGAAAGGAGATATAGGAGAAGGGAGAAGGGAGGAATGAAAGAAAGAAAGAAAGAAAGAAAGAAAGAAAGAAAGAAAGAAAGAAAGAAGAGATAGGATAAGGAAGGGAGGAAAGGAAGAAGGAAGGAGATATAGAATAAAGGAGGGAGGGACAGAAGGAGAGTAGAGGAGAATGTTGAACAATTTCAACTTAGAACCGAGGAGACATTTCCTGACAGTCAGAACAATGAATCAGTGGAACAGAAGTTGCCTCCAGAAGTTGTCATTGCCCCAACATTGGAGGTTTTTAAGAGGATTGGATAACCATCTGTCTGAAATGGTACAGGGTTTCCTGGTTGAGCAGAGGGTTGGACTAGAAGACCTCCAAGGTCCCTTCCAACTCTGCTATTGTATTGTATTAATGGATGGAAGAAATGGACAGGAAAATAGGAAGGAGAGATAGGGTAAGGGAGGGAGGAGGAAGACGGGAAAAAGGGAGCGAGGAGGAAGAAAAGAAAAATGAATGAAAAGGAGGGAGAAGAGGAAAGAAGGAGAAAGGAAGGAAAGGAGGAAAGGAAGAATGTGAGAGGGAAGGAGGAAGAATAGGATGAGAAGGAAGGAGGGAGGTAAGTAGAGGGAAAGGAGGAGGGGAAGGGAGGAAGGAGAGAGGGAGGGAAGGAGAGAGAGGGAGACTGGCTGACTGGAGGGACATTCTTATTTTTAACACCGGTAGTCCTCAACTTACGTTGCCTTCCATTGCTTTCTTCTGCAGATCGAAGACCTCTCTCAGCAGGAGATATTCACAGTTCAGGAAGACCCCGAAGAAGCTTCAGACACCATAATCAAAGAGGACAGTATGGAAGAGGAGGAGGTAAGGAGACCTAGATGTCCACCTTCTCCAGACTTGAGCTGGAGGTGGGGCTGGAAAGGAGGGAAGGCCAAGAGGAACGAGAACCTTCATGATGTCCTCCTAGGACAGGGATGTCCAAACTTGGGAACTTTAAGACTTGTGGACTTCAACTCCCAGAATTCCCCAGCCAGCTATGCTGGCTGGGGAATTCTGGGAGTTGAAGTCCACAAGTCTTAAAGTTCCCAAGTTTGGACATCCCTGTCCTAGGAGATCCACCTAGGAGGCCCAGGAAACTTGGGAGCCAGGCTATTGACTCATGGAGTCCAGTTCTTGCCTGCAATATCTTGCTTTGACCTAGAATGGGGACTCTTCTCTGGTCTTCTCCATCTCTAAGGACCACAAGAGTTGTCCACCTTGGATGGCGCCAATATTGGTGGCACCTCCAACCTAGATGCGGTGGTCAGGTGTCTCTCAGATGTGTAGGGACTACTCTGCGTAGGACCCCAAATTACTAAGGCTGGAAGGAAGATATGTAGTCCAACCTGATGCCCAAAACGAGAGACTTCCTATTAGCCTTCTGACCGAGGCTTCCCCAGCAGCGCCAAGCCAAGCCCTCATCTGGATTATCCCCTTTTATTTAATTGAGAGCGAATCCCTCCCCAGCAAAGTCTTTCCTCTCCCACAGTCTTTCAAGATAGTTCGCAATTAGTGACCTTTCTCAGGCTCGGAGAGTGACCAGGCTTTCAGACGCTGCAATACTTGGCAATACTGGGAGGGGCCATTCATTGTCTACCTGTGGCCTTACTCCCAAGTCGACCCCTGTTCTTTAGCTATTCCCTTCGCCTGGCCACTCTGCGCAGGCGCCCACTTGGAACAGGCTCCAGCTGTTCGTCTGCCTCACTGATGTCTGACTCCGAAGGCAGCTGATCACTGGCATACGGCTTTGGCCCCCTCTCTGCCTCTGACACAGAGCCCTCCTCCAAGCCTTCCCCAGACTCCAGGACTGGCCCATCTTCCTCCCCAACTTCCTCAGCTCCGCTGGCGGGCCACAACATCTTTTGCTGAAGACAAGAGACCTCCAACCTCTAGATAACCATGATCAGGTGCCTCTCAGATGTTTAGGGACCACTCTACATAGGACCCAACGTTACTAAGCATGGGAGGGGCCAAGGAGGACATGCAGTCCAACCTCCTGCCCAAGATAGGAGACTCCATACCATCCCTCATCTGAGCTTTGGGGGTCCTTCTCTTGTCCCGATTTTGGGTCGGAGCCTGGTGCCGAGGCCAATGATGGACGCCAGACAGGAGACGCGGGGTTTTCTGATTGCTTTTTATTGGGGTACCCCAGAGGGGGGCTGCTGGGGGGTACGGCCTGGCACAGCCATACCAGTAATGGCCCAGAGCAGCTGAGAGCATATTGGTATGGTGGCTCTTTCGGCCACCCTCCCACGAGGGCTCTATACCTGTTTTTATAGCAAACGGCAAAGTGTGTGGTGCCTGCACAAACCCCAACAACCAGCTGGTTGTCCCAGGGGTGGTGACTTGCACACACAGATGCACAACGCAAATCAGACATGTGCACAAACAGAATGTGTGAACATGTTATTAGCGTACCGGTAGTGACAGTATGAGTAACCTGCCCCTGTGGTACCCCAAGGAAAAATGGGTTCCTGGTCAAAAGGCCAAGAACCAAGGATTAAGTGAGCTTTGTACGTTTTCACTAAAGGAAAAGGCAGGACCAGGTGAGATAACAAGGCATATCATCTAATAAACATTTTAATAATAATTCTACCATGTGTTCCGTTGGTCTCTAGCTCTCCCTGTTCCTAAGCCTTGGCCAATGGATGCCCCAGGAGTTCTCTAATGCTCATCTCATTTGCTGCCGGCCACCACTTTACAAGGCCTTGGGAAGGCCATCCTTGGGATATTTGCATTCAGTTTTGGTCACCACGATGTAGAAAAGATGTGGAGACTCTAGAAAGAGTGCAGAGAAGAGCAAGAAAGAGGATGAGGGGACTGGAGACTAAAACATACGAAGAACGGTTGCAGGAACCGGGTAGGTCTAGTTTAATGAAGAGAAGGACCAGGGGAGACAGGATAGCAGCCTTCCAATATCTCAGGGGTTGCCCCAAAGAAGAGGGAGTCAAGCTCTTCTCCAAGGCACCTGAGGGCAGAACAAGAAGCAATGGGTGGAAACTAATCAAGGAGAGAAGCAACTTAGAACTGAGGAGAAACTTCCTGGCAGTGAGAACAATGAATCAGTGGAACAGAAGTTGCCTCCAGACGTTGTGAATGTCCCAACACTGGAAGTCTTTCAGAAGATGTTGGACAGCCACTTCTCTGAAACGGTGTAGGGTTTCCTGCCTAGACAGGGGGTTGGACTAGAAGACCTCCAAGGTCCCAATTCTGCTATTGTATTGTGTTGTATCTCAATCCCTAAGGTTTGGCTGCAAAGTTCCTAACTCTTTGTTCCTCTTATCAGCTTTCTAACTGCCCATAATTGCTCCATGCTTTCCACATGTATATTTCCTCTGGTTAAGCATGCTTCGTCCTTGCTGGACAGACCCCACAATTACAGTCTTCCTCATTTACTTTCAAGGGCGGGGGCCATGACTTTGATCTAATTTAACCGCCATCTCACCACTTCATGCTGATGTTTCTGAGGCCACCAGTCCATCTCGACCTCTGGTTAGCTTCTCAAGCCAGCTCCACGTTCTTTCTTTAGATGCTGGGTTTGGACTTCAGGTTTCTGGGACACCCTAAAGTGTTGGAGAAGTCATCCTATGGTGGGGTAGATCTACTAGAACCTTACTCCACTGTTACTACAATTATAATTATGGCTTGTTTGTCCTTCTCCCTCCTCCTCCTTCTTTTCTCCTTCTCTTCTGCCTTCACTTCCTTCCTTCCTTCCTTCCTTCCTTCCTTCCTTCCTTCCTTCCTTCCTTCCTTCCTTCCTTCCTTCTTCTTTTTTCTTTCTTTCTTTCATCTTCCTTTTCTTCTTCCTTGCTTCCTTTTCTTTCTTATTTTCCTCCCTTTTTTCATTATATCTTTCTTTTCTCTTTTCTTTTCTTCATTTTCCTCCCTTGATCCATCTGTCTTTCCTTCCTTCCTTCCTTCCTTTATTTATTTCATTTTTCTCCCTTCTCCTTTTCTTCTCCTCTTCTGCCTCCCTCCCTCCTTCTCCTCCTCCTTCACCTCCCCTCCTTTTTCATTTGTTTCTCTTTTCCCTTTCTCTTTCCTTCTTTCTTTAATTTTCCTCCTTCCTTTTCTTTCTTCCTTTTCTTTCTTATTTTCCTCTTTCTTTCATTATATCTTTTTTCTTTCTTTCTTCATTTTCCTCCCTTGATCCCTCTGTCTGTCTTACCTTCCTTCCTTCCTTCCTTCTTTATTTCTCTTTCTTTCGTTTTCCTTTCTCCCTCCCTCCCTCCCTCCTTTTCCAGGTGGACGAAACGGGTCTGGAGGCGAGCGATATCGAATTGGTCATGTCTCAGGCCAAAGTGTCCCGCTCCAAAGCTGTCCAAGCCCTTCAGTGCAACAACAACGACATTATGAACGCCATCATTGTGAGTGTTTGAGGGCAGCCATCCTTCCTCTGCTGGGGTGGAACGTAGCCTGGATTCCCGGAAGGAAAGGAGGGAGGGAGGGAGGGAGGGATGGTCTGCATTCCGGAGGATGGAGAGACAGCCACGTTTTGAGCGTTTGGTTCAGAGGAAGAGAATTCACAAGGCTCCTTCCCAGCGACTCACAGAGTATATCCCTAGTGAGTCAAATACAGGCAGTCCTCGGCTTATGACGGTTCAGTTAGTGACTGTTCAAAATTCTAACGGCATGGAAAAAAGGGACTTAGGACCGTTTTTCCCACTCAATGACCATCGCAGCGTTTCCACAGTCACGAGGTCAAAACTCAGACGCTTGGCAACTGGCTCAGATTTATGACGGCCGCAGCACCCTAAGTCTTTTGAGACCTTCTGACCAGCAAAGTCAAGGCAGACGCTGCATTCGCTGAACGACCGTGTGACCAACTTCACAACCGCAGGGATGCAGCCGGGATTCACTTAGCCTGGCAAGGAAGGTCATAAAATGGGGCAAAACTCACAGCAAACATCTCACTTAGCGACAAGAATTTGGGGCTCAATTGTGGTCGTATCACTACCTCTAGCAGGGGTAGTCAACCTTTTTATACCTACCACCCACTTTTGTATCTCTGTTAGTAGTAAAACTTTCTAACCGCCCACCGGTTCCACAGGAATGGCGATTTATAAAGTAGGGAAATCAATTAAATTAAAAAAAGGAAAGTGCTTCAGTATCGGACAAAACCCCCACTGCCCACCATGAAAGCTGGAACGCCCACTAGGGGGCACTAGGGACCAGGTTGACCACCACTGACCTATAGAATAGAATAGAAATGAATAGAGAAAGCATACCAAGAATGGTGGAATGAAATGGGATACATTACATTACTATATTATTATATATTATATTTGTATTGTATTATTATATTATAATTATTTTATTTTATTTTAATTTATTTTCATTATTTTATAAGTATACTGTCATATATTATATAACTAGGGAACAGCATCCGTGCTACAAGGGGAGGGGATTTGTGGTGGGGGGAGAAGGAGGAGGATTGGGGGGGGGGTCCCTTGGTGCTCTCTGGGCTCGGTGGTTTTCTTGCAGACGTCTTATGACCCAGCTAGGGAACAGTGCTAGAAGGAAATGGAGTTTGGGAGGAAGAGGACTAAAGGTAGGTTGCTACTGACTGGTACTGGTTCGGGAGAACCGGTAGTGGAACATTGGCTCTCGGTCGCAGAACCGGCAGCGAGACACCACCAGCACTCCCATTCCTCCTCTCAACCTCCCAACCCTTCCAGCCCTGATGATGTTAACTAGCTGGGTCGCGAGACGCCTGCGAGAACTCTTCCCGCTTCCTAAACCTGACGCTTCTCTTCTTCTGTCTTTCAGACGCTGACCATGGAGTGACCGGTGGGGTGACACCCAGGCCAAGCCACCCACCCCCCTCGCCTCAATTTCCCCACACACCCCTCACTTCTGTATAGACGCCCTTGGCTGATACAGCCGTTAGGAACTTACAAAAACTTCACTCTCTAACTCAATAAAGGTATATTTCACTCCTGTTGCGCCTGGGCTCCGTCTCTCTCTCTCCTTTGCTGGGGGGTGGGAAGGTTTCGAAGCTGCCAAGTGTCAGTTCTTGACTTACAATGGTTCGTTTAACGACCGTTCTGAAAGTGACAACATCCTCGAAAAATGGGGCTTGGACAAATTAAACCCACAACTTCTGCATTGCTGGCCGTTTGGAGTTAAAAATGTCAAACCTTCCCCATGGAACATGGCTACCGACTCGTATTTATGACGGTGGCAACCTCCCAAGGTCATGCAATCCCCCATTGGTGACCTTCTGACGAAAGCAGAAAGCCGATTCATTTAACAACTGGGTGACCAGCTTAATAACAACAGAGGCAGAATAGGTCGTAAAATGGGGCTTAACCAAACTCACTTAACCAATGTCTCGCTTAATGACAGAAATGTTGGGGCCAGTTGTGGTTGTAAGGCAAGGACTGCCTGCATTTTTTTCAGTCTGGGATTTTTCATCCTCTTGCAGACAACGGAGCACTGGCGTGTGTAATTTGTGCATTATAATTACCTACCAAACTAGGTGGCACTTTGGAGGTCATCTAGTCCAGTCTCCCTGCTTCAGCAGGAACCCCGTGTAGAGTTACAGAATTGGAGTTGCAGGAGACCTTAGAGGTCATCTAGTCCAAACCTTGTTCAAGCAGGAGACCCTTAGTCCAACTCCCTTCTCAGTAGAATAAAAGAGTCGGAAGGTACCCCGGGGGTCATCTAGTCCAACTTCCTTCTCAGAAGAATAACAGGAGTTGGAAGGGACCCTGGAGGTCATCTAGTCCAACTCCCTTCTCAGAAGAATAACAGGAGTTGGAAGGGACCCTGGAGGTCATCTAGTCCAACTCCCTTCTCAGTAGAATAAAAGAGTCGGAAGGGTCCCTGGAGGTCATCTAGTCCAACTCCCTTCTCAGAAGAATAACAGGAGTTGGAAGGGACCCTGGAGGTCATCTAGTCCAACTCCCTTCTCAGTAGAATAAAAGAGTCGGAAGGGTCTCTGGGGGTCATCTAGTCCAACTCCCTTCTCAGAAGAATAACAGGAGTTGGAAGGGACCCTGGAGGTCATCTAGTCCAACTCCCTTATCAGAAGAATAAAAGTCAGAAGGGACCCTGGAGGTCATCTAGTCCAACTCCCTTCTCAGAAGAATAACAGGAGTTGGAAGGGACCCTGGAGGTCATCGTCCAACTCCCTTCTCAGTAGAATAAAAGAGTCGGAAGGGTTCCTGGGGGTCATCTAGTCCAACTCCCTTATCAGAAGAATAAAAGAGTCAGAAGGGACCCTGGAGGTCATCTAGTCCAACTCCCTTCTCAGAAGAATAAAAGAGTCGGAAGGGACCCTGGAGGTCATCTAGTCCAACTCCCTTCTCAGTAGAATAAAAGAGTCGGAAGGGACCCTGGAGGTCATCTAGTCCAACTCCCTTCTCAGTAGAATAAAAGAGTCGGAAGTCTCCCTGGGGGTCATCTAGTCCAACTCCCTTCTCAGTAGAATAAAAGAGTCGGAAGGGTCCCTGGGGGTCATCTAGTCCAACTCCCTTCTCAGAAGAATAACAGGAGTGGGAAGGGACCCTGGAGGTCATCTAGTCCAACTCCCTTCTCAGTAGAATAAAAGAGTCGGAAGGGTCCCTGGGGGTCATCTAGTCCAACTCCCTTCTCAGTAGAATAAAAGAGTCGGAAGGGACCCTGGAGGTCATCTAGTCCAACTCCCTTCTCAGTAGAATAAAAGAGTCAGAAGGGACCCTGGGGGTCATCTAGTCCAACTCCCTTCTCTGTAGAATAAAAGAGTCGGAAGGGTCCCTGGGGGTCATCTAGTCCAACTCCCTTCTCAGAAGAATAACAGGAGTGGGAAGGGACCCTGGAGGTCATCTAGTCCAACTCCCTTCTCAGTAGAATAAAAGAGTCGGAAGGGTCCCTGGGGGTCATCTAGTCCAACTCCCTTCTCAGTAGAATAAAAGAGTCGGAAGGGACCCTGGAGGTCATCTAGTCCAACTCCCTTCTCAGTAGAATAAAAGAGTCGGAAGGGTCCCTGGGGGTCATCTAGTCCAACTCCCTTCTCAGTAGAATAAAAGAGTCGAAAGGGACCCTGGAGGTCATCTAGTCCAACTCCCTTCTCAGTAGAATAAAAGAGTCAGAAGGGTCCCTGGGGGTCATCTAGTCCAACTCCCTTCTCAGAAGAATAACAGGAGTGGGAAGGGACCCTGGAGGTCATCTAGTCCAACTCCCTTCTCAGAAGAATAAAAGAGTCGGAAGTCTCCCTGGAGGTCATCTAGTCCAACTCCCTTCTCAGTAGAATAACAGGAGTTGGAAGGGACCCTGGAGGTCATCTAGTCCAACTCCCTTCTCAGTAGAATAAAAGAGTCGGAAGGGTCCCTGGGGGTCATCTAGTCCAACTCCCTTCTCAATAGAATAAAAGAGTCGGAAGGGACCCTGGAGGTCATCTAGTCCAACTCCCTTCTCAGTAGAATAAAAGAGTCAGAAGGGTTCCTGGGGGTCATCTAGTCCAACACCCTTCTCAGTAGAATAAAAGAGTCGGAAGGGACCCTGGAGGTCATTTAGTCCAACACCCTTCTCAGTAGAATAAAAGAGTCAGAAGGGACCCTGGGGGTCATTTAGTCCAACACCCTTCTCAGTAGAATAAAAGAGTCGGAAGGGACCCTGGAGGTCATCTAGTCCAACTCCCTTCTCAGTAGAATAAAAGAGTCGGAAGGGTCCCTGGGGGTCATCTAGTCCAACTCCCTTCTCAGTAGAATAACAGGAGATGGAAGGGATCCTAGAGGTCATCTAGTCCAACTCCCTTCTCAGTAGAATAAAAGAGTCAGAAGGGTCCCTGGGGGTCATCTAGTCAAACTCCCTTCTCAGAAGAATAACAGGAGTTGGAAGGGACCCTGGAGGTCATCTAGTCCAACTCCCTTCTCAGTAGAATAAAAGAGTCGGAAGGGTCCCTGGGGGTCATCTAGTCCAACTCCCTTCTCAGTAGAATAAAAGAGTCAGAAGGGACCCTGGGGGTCATCTAGTCCAACTCCCTTCTCAGTAGAATAAAAGAGTCAGAGGGGTCCCTGGGGGTCATCTAGTCCAACTCCCTTCTCAGAAGAATAACAGGAGTCGGAAGGGACCCTGGAGGTCATCTAGTCCAACTCCCTTCTCAGTAGAATAAAAGAGTCAGAAGGGTCCCTGGGGGTCATCTAGTCCAACTCCCTTCTCAGTAGAATAAAAGAGTCGGAAGGGACCCTGGAGGTCATCTAGTCCAACTCCCTTCTCAGTAGAATAAAAGAGTCAGAAGGGTCCCTGGGGGTCATCTAGTCAACTCCCTTCTCAGTAGAATAAAAGAGTCGGAAGGGACCCTGGAGGTCATCTAGTCCAACTCCTCAGTAGAATAAAAGAGTCGGAAGGGACCCTGGAGGTCATCTAGTCCAACTCCCTTCTCAGTAGAATAAAAGAGTCGGAAGGGTCCCTTGAGGTCATCTAGTCCAACTCCCTTCTCAGTAGAATAACAGGAGTTGGAAGGGACCCTGGAGGTCATCTAGTCCAACTCCCTTCTCAGTAGAATAAAAGAGTCGGAAGGGTCCCTGGAGGTCATCTAGTCCAACTCCCTTCTCAGTAGAATAAAAGAGTCGGAAGGGACCCTGGAGGTCATCTAGTCCAACTTCCTTCTCAGTAGAATAAAAGAGTCGGAAGGGTCCCTGGAGGTCATCTAGTCCAACTCCCTTCTCAGTAGAATAAAAGAGTCGGAAGGGACCCTTGAGGTCATCTAGTCCAACTCCCTTCTCAGTAGAATAAAAGAGTCGGAAGGGACCCTGGAGGTCATCTAGTCCAATTCCCTTCTCAGAAGAATAACAGGAGTTGGAAGGGACCCTGGAGGTCATCTAGTCCAACTCCCTTCTCAGTAGAATAAAAGAGTCGGAAGGGACCCTGGAGGTCATCTAGTCCAACTCCCTTCTCAGTAGAATAAAAGAGTCGGGAGGGACCCTGGAGGTCATCTAGTCCAACTCCCTTCTCAGTAGAATAAAAGAGTCGGAAGGGACCCTGGAGGTCATCTAGTCCAACTCCCTTCTCAGTAGAATAAAAGAGTCGGAAGGGTCCCTGGAGGTCATCTAGTCCAACTCCCTTCTCAGTAGAATAAAAGAGTCGGAAGGGACCCTGGAGGTCATCTAGTCCAACTCCCTTCTCAGTAGAATAAAAGAGTCGGAAGGGATCCTAGAGGTCATCTAGTCCAACTCCCTTCTCAGTAGAATAAAAGAGTCGGAAGGGACCCTGGAGGTCATCTAGTCCAACTCCCTTCTCAGTAGAATAAAAGAGTCGGAAGGGACCCTGGAGGTCATCTAGTCCAACTCCCTTCTCAGTAGAATAAAAGAGTCGGAAGGGACCCTGGAGGTCATCTAGTCCAACTCCCTTCTCAGTAGAATAAAAGAGTCGGAAGGGATCCTAGAGGTCATCTAGTCCAACTCCCTTCTCAGTAGAATAAAAGAGTCGGAAGGGTCCCTGGAGGTCATCTAGTCCAACTCCCTTCTCAGTAGAATAAAAGAGTCGGAAGGGACCCTGGAGGTCATCTAGTCCAACTCCCTTCTCAGTAGAATAAAAGAGTCGGAAGGGATCCTGGAGGTCATCTAGTCCAACTCCCTTCTCAGTAGAATAAAAGAGTCGGAAGGGACCCTGGAGGTCATCTAGTCCAACTCCCTTCTCAGTAGAATAAAAGAGTCGGAAGGGACCCTGGAGGTCATCTAGTCCAACCCACCCTCTTCAAGCAGGAGACTCTACTCCGTTTCAGACCAAAGTCGTCTCCTCTCTCCATCTGCTGAGAAGTTCACCGTCTCTTTGTAACTTGCAAAGGGGTTGAACCCTCCATTTCCAGAAGGCCGGAGGGAATCCTCGGGGAGAGAGAGAGAGAGAGAGATTCAGCTGATGCAACCAGAAGTAAAGAAGGGCGGAGGTTGCAGGACTCAAGCTGGGGTCTCCCCTGGGGCAGCAAAGCCAGGCTTGTTGTATCAAATACGCAGCAAAAAGCACAAGTAGGAAGGAGCCCCCATCCCTTTTTTTGTGCCCTGTTGGGATCAAGGAGAGAATTTGGTTCAAATTGGGAAGTGGGGGGGGGGGGGAGTCCGGTGTGCTCTCTGAGCTGGGTGGCTTTTCTTAGAGACCTTTCATGACCCAGCTAGGGAACATCATCAGTGCTAGAAGGGAGAAAGAGGGGGGAAGGAGGAAGAAGGAGAAGGAGAAAGAGAAGGGAGGAAGAGGAAGAGGAGGAAGGGGAAGAGGAAGGAAGAAGAGAAGGGAGAAGGAAGAGGAAGAGAAAGAAGGAGAAAGAGGAAGAGAAGGCAAAAGAGGATGAGAAGGGAGGAAGAGAAGGGAGGAAGAGGAAGGAGCAAGAGAAGGGCGAAGTAGGAAGAGGAAGAGAAAAAAGGAAGAGAAAGAAGGAGTAAGAGGAAGAGAAGGGAGGAAGAGAAGGGAGGAAGAGAAGGGAGGAGCAGAAAGAGGAAGAGAAAGAAGGAAGAGAAAGAGAAGGAGAAGAGAAGGAAGAGGAAGGAGGAAGAGAAGGAGGAAGATTAGGAAGAGAAGGGAGGAAGAGGAAGAGAAGGAGGGAGAAGAAGAGAACAATGTCTATGGGGTCTTCGATGCTCTCTGACCTTGGTGCAGACATTTGATGACCCAACTAGGTAACATCATCAGCCCCAGAAGGGAGTGGGGTGTTCTCTCTCTCTTTAAACAGCCCCTTCTGGAACTGATGGCATTCAAACACCCCACAGTCAGGTCCAGCATCTCCACCGCTAAGCCAGATTTCCTTAACTCGCCCCTAATTCTATGCCTGTTTTCCACACGGCCGTTAAGCGAACCCATGCCGTCCTTAAGCAAATTTCACAGTCGTGAAATGAATCCAGGTCCTTCCCCTCCCTCCCTTGTCTTCGGTTGTTCAGGTTCCTCTTATCTCAGGATTGAAATCCTGGCTGTTTATCCCTGGAGCTGAGTTCGAATCCAACCCCAACACCCCCCCCCCCCCAAATTCCCGTGTTTATTTGTTTGGCAGGATTTAAAAGCAGCCAATCAGGGTGAACTCGCTGGGGGGAAATATATATATATATATATATATATATATAAAGTTTTTAAGGGCTGATTAATAAATAAGAGACCAGGATGGATCCATTTCGGGCTTATTAGCCCTCTTCAGCTGGCCATACTACCTCCACTGGGGTTTGAACCGGCACTCTCCAGCATGTCAAGAGCTATCCGGCTTCCCCTGATTACATCAGCCTTTACAGGACTATATATATCAGGATTTGAACTCTGATCAGCCAGCTTAAAACTCTCAGCATGTGTGAAACGCCGGAGGGATGGGCCTCGTAAAGCCAATCTGGCTCCTCCATTCACGTTGCTCATCCGAAGGTCATAAAAGTGGGGGGTGGGGGGTTGTTTGACCCCTGCCGGGAATGCTGCGACCATCATAAATATGAATCCCCATCCAAATTTTCATGCAGTGACTGTGGAGATGCTGTGACCGTCATTATTCTAGGCTGCATAAACAGAGGGAGAGAATCAAGATCACGTGAAGGGTTAACACCACTTTACAAGGCCTTGGGAAGGCCACACTTGGAATATTTGCATCCAGTTTTGGTCGCCACAATGTAGAAAAGACGTGGAGACTCTGGAAAGAGTGCAGAGAAGAGCAACCAAGATGATTAGGGGACTGGAGACTAAAACATATGAAGAACGGCTGCAGGAACTGGATATGTCTAGTTTAATGAAGAGAAGGACCAGGGGAGACAGGATAGCAGTGTTCCGATATCTCAGGGGTTGCCCCAAAGAAGAGGGAGTCAAACTATTCTCCAAAGCACCTGAGGGCAGGACAAGAAGCAACGGGTGGAAACTAATCAAGGAGAGAAGCAACTTAGAACAGAGGAGAAATTTCCTGACAGTCAGGACAATGAATCAGTGGAACAGAAGTTGCCTCCAGAAGTTGTGAATGCCCCAACACTGCAAGTCTTTAAGAGGATGTTGGAGAGCCATTTGTCTGAAGTGGTGCAGGGTTTCCTGCCTAAGCAGGGGGTTGGACTAGATGACCTCCAAGGCCCCTTCCAACTCTGCTATTGTATTGTATTAAGTGCGACCAGTCCAAAGTTCCTTTGTTCAGTGCCGTTGTCACTTCAGTCACTAAACGAACCGTCATAAATCACCTGCCTTATGGAGGTTGAGAGCCATTCAAGCTGGAATCGAGCTGCCACTGGAATGATTCCCCCCTCCCCTGCCTGATTCCAACTAATCCTTATTTTTAGACGTGTTATTTTATTTTATTACTAGCTATACCCGGCCACGCGTTGCTGTGGCCCAGTCTGGTTAAATGGCCAACCAATCTGTATGTAGATCTACACCTGCACACACACACAACCATCATATAAGCCCCAACCTACCTACCTACCTACTGTATTTCTCCCTCTTTATCCCTCTACCTACCTACCTACTGTATTTCTCCCTCTTTCTCTATTCCTCTACCTACCTACCTACCTACCTTACCTACCTACCTACCTAACCTACCTACTGTATTTCTCGCTATCTATCTATACACCTACCTACCTACCTATGGTATTTCTCCCTCTCTGTCTATCCCTCTACTTACCTACCTATTGTATTTCTTGCTTTCTCCCTCTACCAACCTACCTACCTACCTACTGTATTTCTCCCTCTCTATCTATCCCCCTATCTACCTACCTGCCTACCTACTGTATTTCTCCCTCTCTGTCTATCCCTCTACCTACCTACTGTTTTTTTATTTCTCCCTCTATCTACCTACCTACCTACTGTATTTCCCCCTCTCTATCCCTCTACCTACCTACCGTATTTCTCACTATCTATCTATACACCTACCTACCTACGGTATTTCTCCCTGTCTATCCCTCTACTTACCTACCTATTGTATTTCTTGCTTTCTCCCTCTACCTACCTACCTACCTACTGCATTTCTCCCTCTCTATCTATCCCCCTATCCACTTACCTGCCTACCTACTGTATTTCTCCCTCTCTGTCTATCCCTCTACCTACCTATCTACTGTATTTCTCCCTATCTATCTATCCATCCCCCTACCTACCTACCTACCTACCTACCTACCTACCTACTGTCTCTTTCTTTCTTTCTTTCTTTCTTTCTTTCTTTCTTTCTTTCTTTCTTTCTATCTATCTATCTATCTATCTATCTATCTATCTATCCATCCACCTACCTACCTACCTACTGTCTCTTTCTTTCTTTCTTTCTTTCTTTCTTTCTTTCTTTCTTTCTTTCTTTCTTTCTTTCTTTCTGTCTGTCTGTCTGTCTGTCTGTCTGTCTGTCTGTCTGTCTGCCTGCCTGCCTGCCTGCCTGCCTGCCTGCCTGCCTGCCTACCTACCTACCTACCTACCTAACTTATTTCTCCCTCTCTATCTATCCCTTGGGCAGGCATGTCCAAAGTCAGGCCCGGGGGCCATTTGCGGCCCGGGGGTCGGTTTAATACGGCCCTCCAACAGCCCTCCCTGCTCTGTGTAAATGTGGCTCTCCCTTCCTCCCTCTGTCTCTGGGGCTGTGTGGCTGGGAGGGAGGTGGACGGAGGTTACGGACGCCTCCTCCCGCAGTGGGCGAGGGAGCAGGCGGGGTGAGCACCCAAGGCTACCGTCATCTTAAGCACCACCGAGGCTGTCGCCCGGCAGGGGCGTCAGTCAGGGAAGCCGGTCGCGCCTCCATCGCTGCACGTTCTGGGGCTGCGAAGCTGGGAGGGAGGTGAACGCGTGGCCCCAGAACGTCCGCTTGGCGCGTTCACCTCCCTCCCAGCCACGCAGCCCCAGAACGTGCAGCTCCCGCCGCACAAGGTCGCCCGGCAGGGGCGTCAGGCAGGGAAGACGGACATGCGGCCTCAGAACGTAAGCCGTGGTGCCTGCCGGAGGGAGCCGCGATGGAGACGCGACCGGCTTCCCTGCCTGACGCCCCTGCCGGGCGACAGCCTCGGTGGTGCTTAAGATGACGGTAGCCTTGGGTGCTCACCCCGCCTGCTCCCTCGCCCGCCGCGAGTGGCGAGGGAGTGACTGACAGACACAGAGAGAGACAGAAGGGGAGGGAGGGAAAGACAGAGAGACAGAAAGAGAGGGAGGGAGAGAGACGGAGAGAGACACAGATAGAGAATGAATCGGAATCGGATTGAATCCGAGACAGACGGGGAAAGAGAGAGAGACAGACATACAGAGAGAGGGGGAGAGAATCAGAGAGAGTGACACACACAGAGACAGGGAGAGACAGAGAGAGGGAGGGAGAGACAGATAGATAGAGACTGATTAAGTGAGTGAGAGACAGACAGACAGACAGACACACACACAGAGTGACAGAGAGAAAGAGAGAAAGAGAAAGAGAGAAAGAAAGAGAAAGAGAAGGAAAGAGAGAGAGAAAGAAAGAGACAGAAAGAAAGAGAAAGAGAGAGAGAGAAATGGAGAGAGAGAGAGAGGAAGAAAGAGAGAGAAAGAGAGAGAGAGAGTGAGAGAGAAAGGGAGACAGAAAGAAAGAGAAAAAGAGAGAGAGAAAGAAAGAGAGAAAGAGCGAGAGAAATGGAGAGAGAGCGAGAGAGGAAGAAAGAGAGAGAGAGAAAGAAAGAGAGACAGAAAGAAAGAGAAAAAGAGAGAAAGAGAAAGAAAGAGAGAAAGAGCGAGAGAAATGGAGAGAGAGAGAGGAAGAAAGAGAGAAAGAGGTAGGTAAGTTTTTTTTAAATTTATTTTCAATACATTGTGAAAACTCAACTGTCAGTTGATCTTAATGTTATGAAATGAAAAGTATGTCATTTGCAATTAACTTGGCATAAAATAATTTATTTGCATTTAATTGTAATGGTTCAAAGAATGTTCGGAAAAATGTTCGGCCCTCCACCATGTTCACTTCCTCCAATCTGGCCCTCTTTGAAAAAAGTTTGGACACCACTGCCCTTGGGGGTCATCTAGTCCAACTCCCTGCTAGGCAGGAAGCCCTATACCCATGATGGCGAACCTATGGCACGGGTGCCACAGGTGGCACATGGAACCATTTTTAAGGGCACGCGAGGCATTGCCCTGTCAGCTTCAGTTTGTATGTGTGCCCTGGCCAGCTGATTTAGGACTTCTTTTGAGGCCATTTTTTGCCCTCTGGAGATGGGGGAAGGCTGTTTTCACCCTCCCCAGGCTCCTATAAACCCTCTGGAGCCTGGGGATGACGTAAAAAGCATGCCAAATGCAGGGGGTCATTTACATAGCATTATGGATGTGGCACCCCTGTGCACATCGCCCCTGCACTCCCCCTGCTATTGGCACGTGAGCCAAAAAAGGTTAGCCATCACTGCCCTATACCATTTCAGACAAATGGCTATCCAACATCTTCTTGAAGACTTCCAGTGTTGGGGCATTCACAACTTCTGGAGGCAACTTCTGTTCCAGAGGTTAATTGTTCTCACTGTCAGGAAATTTCTCCTTAGTTCTAAGTTGCTTCTCTCTTTGATTAGTTTCCACCCATTGCTTCTTGTTCTGCCCTCTCCGGTCGATCGCAATTTGTGTTGGCAGGAGGGCAGAGGTCGACCTCAAGACCCCTCACTTGTGGGGTGCCTCAGGGGTCGGTCCTCTCGCCTCTCCTGTTCAACACATATATGAAGCCGCTGGGTGAGATCATCCATGGTTTTGGGGTAGAGTACCATCTCTACGCTGATGATACGCAGCTGTATCTACCCCAAACCACCCCAACGATGTTCCCGGTGTCTGGAAGCCGTGCGGATCTGGATGGGAAGGAACAGACTCAGACTCAACCCTTCCAAGACGGAGTGGCTGTGGTTACCGGCGTCCCGGTACAACCAGTTGACACCATCACTGGCCATTGGGGGCGAACATCTAGCCCCCGTGGATAGGGCACGCAACTTGGGCGTCCTCCTGGATACCAGGTTGTCATTAGAAGACCACTTGACAGCCGTGGCCAGGGGGTTGTTCTGCCGGGTTCGCCTGGTTCATCAGTTTTACCTTATTGGACCAGGATGCCCTTTGCACAGTCACCCATGCGCTCGTGACATCCGATATAGACTACTGTAACGCTCTCTACATGGGGCTTCCCTTGAGGTGCACCCGAAGACTGCAGTTAGTCCTGAATGCAGCCGCACGGGCAATTATGGGAGCTCCTAGACGCTCCCATGTAACACCGCTCCTGCACGAGCTGCACTGGCTGCCTGTGGCCTTTCGGGTGCGTTTCAAGGTGTTGGTCATCATCTTTAAAGCGCTCCATGGCACGGGACCTAGTTATCTTCGGGATCGCATCCTGCCCCATACATCCCTTCGGCCGATTCGCTCCCACAGAGAGGGACTTCTCCGGGTGCCGTCCACTAGGCAATGCCAGGGGGCGACGCCCAGGGGAAGGGCCTTCTCTGTGGAGGGCCCAACTCTCTGGAACGATTTACCCCCCGAACTGAGAACGACCACGGATCTCCGCTCCTTCCGCTAGAACCTTAAAACTTATTTTTTCCAACAGGCCGGCCTGGCCTAACTTACATCACCTAGCCCACAGTCTGCAGTTAAATTGTTTTAAATTGGTTTTAGGGATATTGTTTTAATGTATTTAAATTTTTAGCACAGGGATATTAATCTAATTCGGTTTTATATTTTGTATATTGTTTTTTATATATGTTTTTTAAATTGCCTGTGCACCGCCCCGAGTCCCTTTTGGGAAAGGGTGCGGTATACAAATCAAATAAACTATAACTATCTACACCTGCACACATACACACAACCACCCTATAACCCCCAACCTACCTACCTACCTACCGTATTTCTCCCTCTCTGTCTATCCGTCTACTTACCTACCTATTGTATTTCTTGCTTTCTCTCTACCTACCTACCTGCCTACCTACTGTATTTCTATCTATCTATCTATCTATCTATCTATCTATCTATCTATCTATCTATCTATCTCTATCCCTCTATCTACCTATCTACTGTAATACAATAATACAATAGCAGAGTTGGAAGGGACCTTGGAGGTCCTCTAGTCCATCCCCCTGCCTAGGCAGGAAGCCCTATACTGTTGCAGACCAATGGCTCTCCAGCATCATCTTAAAGATGTTCAGTGTTGGGGCATTCACGACTTCTGGAGGCAACTTCTGTTCCACTGATTCATTGTTCTCACTGTCGGGAAATTCCTCCTCAGTTCTAAGTTGCTTCTCTCAATTAATTTCCACCCATTGCTTCTTGTTCTGCCCTCAGGTGCTTTGGAGAATAGCTTGACTTCCTCTTCTTTGTGGCAACCGCTGAGATATTGGAAGACTGCTATCATGTCTCCCCTGGTAGTTCTTCTTTTATTAAACTGTATTTCTCCGTCTCCCTCTCTCTATGGGCCACCTGCGAGTTTGCTGTCTCAGTGCCTTTTTGGCCCTAAGAGGCCTCCATACGTGGCTGAGGAAATGACTGTTGGAAATGCCAGGTGGGAGGAGTTACAGGGAGTGATCAGTGGGTACATTTTACATTTGTGTACCTTGCACATGACACACATGTGCTAGGCACAAAATGAGTAGGTATTCAATTATCGGAAGTCCTTGTGAACATTGTGTGAAAGTTTGGTGTAAATCAGTGCAGTAGTTTTTGAGATTAGTGGATTCATACAAACTATTTTACATTTTTATTTATATAGATTTGATTATTGCTTTAAGGGGTCCCGATACCACCATGTTCCTGAGGATCACTCCCTTCCATTTGTCTTTGTGTGTGCGTGTGTTGTTGTTTTGACACAAACCTCCCTCGTTCAGGGCGTGTTTGCAAAAGGCAAAAATAATAAATTCAGATTTTTATTTTTCTTGCGGATTCAGACGCCGGGTGGTTAAAATCCGTGCCTTGCCAAAGAGGAAAAAACGTTAATATTTCGCAGCTTACGTCAAGATTTTAGCTTCACCAAGGAAAACCATTTTAACCAATTGTTAAACCAGGCCTAATTTTGAGTGTTGTTGTTGTTTCAAAGTCAGCGGGCGTCCTTGGCTGGAGCGACCGGCTGCGTTGAGCACAAAACAAAGGGAGAAGAGAAATTGAGGTGGAAACCGATAGGAGAGAGAATTTGCAACTTCAGGGTTGAAGTCTTGGGGGCTCTCTGAGCTGTGTGGCTTCCTTGCAGACCTTTCATGACCCAACTAGGGAACAGCATCCGTGTTAGAAGGGAGGAGGAAGAGGAGAAAGTACTGTGGGATCCTGGGTGCTCTGAGATTGTAGCTTGTAGATGTACTAAGGAACAGCATCGGGGAAGGAAGGAAGGAAGGAGGGAGGAGGGAGGGAAGAAAGAAGGAAGGAGGGGGGGAAGAAGGAAGGAAGGAGGGGGGAGGGAGGGAGGGAAGAAGGAAGGAAGGAGGGGGGAGGGAAGAAGGGAAGAAGGAAGGAGAGGGAAGGAGGGAAGAAGGAAGGAGGGAGGGGGAGAAAAGGAAGGAAGGAGGGAAGAAGAAAGGAGGGAGGGAGGAGGGAAGAAAGGGAGGGAGATTGTTGTGGCCTGCCAGAGAGGATGAGGAGGTTGTGCTGGAGCCTGGCGAAGGCTCTGATGGATGCTCTGACATTTCACAGGCAACGGAGAGGCAGCTGCCTTTGGAGGCTGATATGAGCGAGGAGGCGGAACAGCTGGGGCCTGCTCCAGATGTGCGTATGCACAGAGCTGTTAGGAGATAACAACGGAGTCAACTCAGGGAGCAAAGCACATGCGGACGCTGAATGGCCCCTCTCTGGCTGGGGAATAAACAGAAGGAAAGGGGAGTGGTGGTCGTAGGAGACAACAGTTCGTATTTCTGGAGATTTTGCTCAATGCGTTTCGTGCATCAAAGGCTGTTTGCCAGAATTGAATTTGCAGCTCCTTTTGGCTGGGAGCTCCCGGCAAGGAACTGATCAGGTCTGTACTGCGGTTAACTCTTTGGAGGACTCTTGCTGGACTTTTCGGTGGGTGAATGCCATTAATTCACAAGAGGTCAATAAAAAGGAGTTTTTCGTGAAGAGGAATCTGTCCCTGGTTTCTGCTAAGGCTGGGTCACCACAGAGGTGAGGACTGTGGGGTCCTTGGGGCTCTCAGAGCTGGGTAGTTTTCTTGCAGACGTTTCGTGACCCAAGTAGAGAACATCCTCAGTGCTAGAAGGGACTGTCCATTAATAGAGACCAAAACCTCCCTCCCTTCCATCACTAATGATGTCACCTACTTGGGTCACGAAACGTCTTCAGGAAAACCACTAAACTCAGAGAGCATCTCGGACCCCACCAGTGAGAAGCAACTTTTCCACAGAATAACAGAGCTGGAAGGGACCTTGGAGATCTTCTAGTCCAACCCCCTGCCCAAGCGGGACACCCTCTACCATTTCGAACTAACAGTTGTCCAATCTCTTCTTTAAAACCTCCATTGATGGGCTACCTACAGCATCTGGAGACAAGCCAACCTTGGAGGCGTCCCACCTCGGCCCTCATTTTCACAGATACAAAACCAGCACGTATCCCGGTCAGTTTCCGCAGATGGAAAGCTAAGAAGTCCTCAAGTATCTTATCGTGGTTGGTCTTCCATTGCCAGCTTTTTTTATTATTATTATTATTATTATTCAAAACCGGTGTTTGTTTAACAGAAAACACAAGCCAACAATCTTTGGTGCGCTTTAAAAAAAAAAAAAAAAGACACAGATTTCCGCCTCCCCAAAGGGCTAAGGACTAAAACATGTCAGTTTATCAAAGCCAGGAGAGCTCTTGGTGGCGTGAAATACGCTTAGAAAAATATCTGTGCATTTGTATGTATAATATATACAACACATGTACATATGTATATATAATCCCTCTCCTTCTTGCTCTTTGAAAAATAAAAAATAATAAACCAGGATTAAATATGTCTCTTTCGCGTTCACTTGGTTCTCTTGATAGGAGGCCGCCACAAAACCCACACCCACACCGTCCTGCTTGCGCCAGGGAGGCCCGGCTCCTCACTGAGGTCCGGCTGCTTGGAACGAATAAAATTTGGCCATGATCGGGGAAAGTTTGGACCCATGGGGACGAGCAAAGGAGCTGCGGCTCGTCTTGAAGGAGACCTGGTTGAGGGTTCTCCACCCCCGTTGAGGTCAACCCCGCCTACCCACAGGGAGCCCCGAGTTTGAATTCACTGCCCCCAACCCCACCCAGACTTATGGAGCTCCCAACCAACTCCCAGGAAGATCGGCCGACTGGTGTCAACAGGAGCAGCTTACCACCCATCATCAAACGGGGCTGTAGAGCGCCTCAACCACTTCTCCCCCAGGTCTCCTCCTGCTTTTGAAATGTAAGGACAACCGCTTGGAATTTCAACAGCGAGAAATGTCCAGCAACACGCATTCAGACATGCACGCAAGCAGTAGAAAGATGCGGAAAACGTAGGGGGTGGGGAGATAGCCCGCCCCCTCTTGGAGAAGCTTCCGAAAACCTTCCTGGGGTTTGTGGCTTCTCCACAATCCACTCACTCACACAGACACACAGCGATGGGCACCCGTGCTTGGAGAACTGCCCGGGGATTGGGGAACTTTGGGAAATGAGACAGAGGAGAAAGGAAAAGGGGGCGGCATGGGAATGGGAAGTTCCGACGTCTCTCGGCGTCCTTGCCCGGATCACGACGAATCTTGATCCAAGCTACAGCCCAATGCTTCGATGTCGTTGCTGATGTCCGAGATCATCCGGTCCCACTCGTCTCCCTCCGACGGTGCCGACTGGTCATCGGAGCTTCCGGTGGCGCCATTGCCGTTGGTGGCGGAGTTGGAGACGGATCTCACCGTCCACCGGTATCTCCCGAAGCTGTCCGTGATGATCCCCCGGCCGTCCTTCACGCCGATAGTCTCAAGGAAGTTCTCAAAGTATTGGCTGTCCTTCTCGGGGATGAAGGGGCGTAGACCTTGGGAGAAGGAAGGAGGTGGTAAGGGAACTCAGCGGAGAAGGCCTGTCAAAGGCGTACGTGGACTCGAACGCAGGGCCTTGAAAAAAAACCACCTGGCTCAGAGGACCCCATAGTCATCCTCATCCTCCTCCTCTCCACAATCCCCCCTCCCTTGCCGCACTGATGATGTTTCTTAGTTGGGTCATGAGATGCCTGCAAAAAAACTACCCAGCTCAGAGAGCAACAAGGACTCCCCTCCCCACCCCCGTCCCTTCTCCTCCTCCTCCTCTATTCCGCACACCCCTCTCCTTCCTAGCCCTGATGATGTTCCGTAGTCAGGCAATAAAACGTCTGTCAGAAAACCACTATTCTCCCAGAGCACCAAGGACCCCACAGTTGAAGCCAACTCAACTAGGCAAGAGAGCCAACTACCCACTATTCCAATTAATTGGGGGGGGGGGGAGGAGGATCCCACAGGGGTGGGGAAAAGGTTACCCAGCAGAAGGAATTTCCGGCTGTCCCCATAGAGATGTCTTAGGTTGACGCAAAACTCGTGGACAGAGGCCCCGTTGCGGTACTCGTGCAGAAGCATGGCGAACTGCTGGATCTCATGCGAGGAAAGCTTCGTCCGTAACTAGGATGGAGTGGGAAACGTGGTTACTCAAATGAAAAGACAAACCAACATTGGAAGTAAACCAGGTTTCAATAAATGGTACAAGGTAGATTGTCCGTTTCCTCCAAGAGTTAAATCACCACTTGTGGTTTATGGAAACTAGACCTTTCTTACAAACATAAGGAAGCCGGCTGTGGGATTCTGGGAGTCCTCCCCTTTGGAAGCAGGGGGTTGGACTAGATGGCCTCCAAGGTCCCTTCCAAATCTTCTTTATTGTATAAGCATCTCCTGATTGAGCAGGGGGTTGGACTGGATGACCTCCAAGGTCCCTTCCAACTGCCATTTTGTGATTCTGTAAGGGTCTCCTGTTCGAGAAGGGGGTTGGACTGGATGACCTCCAACATCCCTTCCAACTCTTCTGTTCCACTTACCGTCATCATGTAGTCCTGCAGGAGTTCCGTGGCTGTTGTGCTCAATTCGCTGTCGCTGGCGGTCTTGGCGGGGGGCGATGGCTGGGCCGAGAAGGAGGTGGGGGAGTTTCCCGCGGTATCCAAGGATTCTGGGAAAGAGCTGGAAAGACACGGGGGGGGGGGGGGGGGGAGAGACACGCAGACACCAGTGATTCCAGGGCCTTCCAAAGGGCTGGCCTGGGCCTCGAATCTGGAGGGGGGGGGGAGCTTGGGACCACTGATGGCACTAGATTTCCCATTGTCGTAAGTCGAGGACTCCTTGCCCGATAGCTGTACTCCGTTTCAATTCCATTTGGAGAGAAAAGTTATAAATAATAATAATAATAATAATAATAATAATAATAATAATAATAATAATAATAGAGGCAGTTCTCGATGTACGAGCATCCCCTCATACTTTGGTCGTTAAGTGAGACATTTGAAGTGCGCTTTGCCGCCTTTGTATGGCTTCTCTGATCGCCATTGTGAAGTGAAGTGCTGCGGTTGTTAAGTAAGTCACCCCATCGTTAAGTGAATCCAGCTTCCTCATTGAGTTTGGGAGATCTGCATGAGCCTGGGATGCTGCGACCGTCATAAATGTGAGTCAAAATTTGGATCATAGAGATGCCACAAAGGTCGTCAGTGGAAAAAAAACGCCTGTGTTCAGTGCTGTCATAACTTGGAATGGTCGCTAAATGAAAGACGAGGAGTACTTATGCAGCCACACATCCAAAGCAAACCTCATTGGGGACAGTCCAGGTTGTTCTTGACTTACCACCATTCATTTAGTGATGAAAGTTACAACAGTGATGGAAAAAGGGGCTCCTCACACTTACGACCTTCTCAGCATCCCCATGGTCACATGATCAAAATTTAGCACTGAAAACAGCATTGAAAAAGTGAATTTCAGCTAGTCCTCACATTTACGACGCTTGAAGCATCCCCACGCTTACATGATCAAAATTTGGCACTTAAAATAGTGCTGAAAAAGTGACTTTCAGACAGTCCTCGCACGTACGACAATTGTAGCATCCCCATGGCCAGGTGATCAAAATTTGCTGGTCAAAATAGCACCAAAAAAAAAGCGACTTTCACCCAATCCTCGCACTTATGTCTGCAGTATCCCCATCGTTATGTGATCAAAATTGGGCACTTAAAACAGCACTGAAAAGGGGACTGACTCAGTCCCCACACTTACGACGCTTGAAGCATCCCCCCATGGTCAAGTGATTAAAATTTGGGCCTTAAAACAGTGCTTAAAAAAAAGAGAGAGACTTATGACCATTTTTCACACTTACGACCACCGCAGCATCTCTCTGGTCCCATGGTCAAGATTCTAACTCTTTGAGCCTGTCGTGTACTTACGAAAGTCGCAGTGTCCCAAAGGAGGAGAGGGGGTGTCACGCAACCACCACCCCGTTTCGCTAACCCCTCTGACTCACTGTACAACTGCAGCGATTTGCTTAATGACGGGGGGGGGGGGGGTGTCACGAAAGCTCGTCGAACGGAGCCAAAACTCCCTCCACCGTCTCACTGACCGAAATCTGGGAGCCCCGTGTCGGATGTTGTAAGCCTGTAGGGATGAGGAGGGACCCTCCCCAGGGGGACGGCTACTCATCGCAAGGAACTCACAATGTGCTGGCTTCCGTCTCGTAGGGGTCTTTGATGTCCACTTTGGTTGACGAGTCATCTGTGGGGGGAAAGAACCAGGCTTAGGACAGCGGCAGGGGTGGGGGGCTTCGGACTCCCCCCTCCCCCAACCGCACGGGATGGTCCTTTCTGGCGGCCAACCCAGGGCAGGAGCCCCTCGGGAGCCGGTCCTCCTGCGGAAGGAGTATCTGAGGAGCTTTGGAGACCCTCCAAATGGGAACGAAGGTTATGAGTTGGGGGCCTTCCCCTCGTTTCTGAAATGTTCCCCTGCTAGGAGGGAGGGGGATTTTCAAGAGGAGGAGGAGGAGGAGGCACAAAGGAGATGAGGAGGAAGAGAAAGGAGGAGGAAGAGAAGAACAAGGAGAAGAATGAGAAAGAGGAGGAACAGGAGGAGAAGAATGAGGAACAGGAGGAGGAGGAGAAGAAGGAGAAGAAGAAAGAGAAGGAACAGGAGGAGGAGAAGAATGAGGAACAGGAGAAGGAACAGGAGGAGGAGAATGAGGAACAGGAGGAGTAGAAGAACAAGGAGAAGAAGAATGAGAAATAGGAGGAACAGGAGGAGAAGGAGAAGAAGAAGGAGAAGAATGAGAAAGAGAAGGAACAGGAATAGGAGGAGAATGAGGAACAGGAGAAGGAGAAGAAGAACAAGGAGAAGAAGAATGAGAAAGAGAAGGAACAGGAGGAGGAGAATGAGGAACAGGAGGAGAAGACGAACAAGGAGAAGAAGAATGCGAAAGTAAAGGAACAGGAGAAGAAGAATGAGGAACAGGAGGAGAAGGAGAAGAAGAATGAGAAAGAGGAGGAACAGGAGGAGGAGGAGAATGAGGAACAGGAGGAGAAAAAGAACAAGGAGAAGAAGAATGAGAAAGAGGAGGAACAGGAGGAGGAGGAGAATGAGGAACAGGAGGAGAAAAAGAACAAGGAGAAGAAGAATGCGAAAGAGGAGGAACAGGAGGAGGAGAATGAGGAACAGGAGGAGGAGAAGAAGAACAAGGAGAAGAAGAATGAGAAAGAGGAGGAACAGGAGGAGGAGGAGAATGAGGAGGAGAAGAAGAACAAGGAGAAGAAGAATGAGAAAGAGGAGGAACAGGAGGAGAAGGAGGAACAGGAGGAGAAGAAGAACAAGGAGAAGAAGAATGAGAAAGAGGAGGAACAGGAGGAGGAGAAGAATGAGGAACAGGAGGAGAAGAAGAACAAGGAGAAGAAGAAAGAAAGAGGAGGAACAGGAGGAGGAGAAGAATGAGGAACAGGAGGAGAAGAAGAACAAGGAGAAGAAGAATGAGAAAGAGGAGGAACAGGAGGAGGAGGAGAATGAGGAACAGGAGGAGAAGGAGAACAAGGAGAAGAAGAATGAGAAAGAGGAAGAACAGGAGGAGGAGGAGAATGAGGAACAGGAGGAGAAGGAGAACAAGGAGAAGAAGAATGAGAAAGAGGAGGAACAGGAGGAGGAGGGGAATGAGGAACAGGAGGAGAAGGAGAACAAGGAGAAGAAGAATGAGAAAGAGGAGGAACAGGAGGAGGAGGAGAATGGGGAACAGGAGGAGAAGAAGAACAAGGAGAAGAAGAATGAGAAAGAGGAGGAACAGGAGGAGGAGAAGAATGAGAAAGAGGAGGAACAGGAGGAGGAGGAGAATGAGGAACAGGAGGAGAAGAAGAATGAGAAAGAGGAGGAACAGGAGGAGGAGAAGAATGAGGAACAGGAGGAGAAGAAGAACAAGGAGAAGAAGAATGAGGAGGAGGAGGAGGAGGAACAGGAGGAGAAGAAGAATGAGAAAGAGGAGGAGGAGAATGAGGAACAGGAGGAGAAGGAGAAGAAGAACAAGGAGAAGAAGAATGAGAAAGAGGAGGAACAGGAGGAGGAGAAGAATGGGGAACAGGAGAAGAACAACAAGGAGAAGAAGAATGAGAAAGAGGAGGAACAGGAGGAGGAGAATGAGGAACAGGAGGAGGAGAAGAACAAGGAGAAGGAGAATGAGAAAGAGGAGGAACAGGAGGAGAAGAATGAGGAACAGGAGAAGGAGAAGAAGAACAAGGAGGAGAAGAATGAGAAAGAGGAGGAACAGGAGGAGGAGGAGGAACAGGAGGAGAAGGAGAACAAGGAGAAGAAGAATGAGAAAGAGGAGGAACAGGAGGAGGAGAATGAGGAACAGGAGGAGAAGGAGAAGAAGAACAAGGAGAAGAAGAATGAGAAAGAGGAGGAACAGGAGGAGAAGAAGAACAAGGAGGAGAAGAATGAGAAAGAGGAGGAACAGGAGGAGAAGGAGGAACAGGAGGAGAAGAAGAACAAGGAGAAGAAGAATGAGAAAGAGGAGGAACAGGAGGAGAAGGAGGAACAGGAGGAGAAGAAGAACAAGGAGAAGAAGAATGAGAAAGAGGAGGAACAGGAGGAGGAGAATGAGGAACAGGAGAAGGAGAAGAACAAGGAGAAGAAGAATGAGAAAGAGGAGGAACAGGAGGAGAAGAATGAGGAACAGGAGGAGGAGAAGAACAAGGAGAAGAAGAATGAGAAAGAGAAGGAACAGGAGGAGGAGAAGAATGGGGAACAGGAGGAGAAGAACAACAAGGAGAAGAAGAATGAGAAAGAGGAGGAACAGGTGGAGGGGAAGAATGAGGAACAGGAGGAGAAGGAGAAGAACAAGGAGAAGAATGAGAAAGAGGAAGAACAGGAGGAGGAGGAGGAGAACAGGAGGAGAAGGAGAAGAACAAGAAGAAGAAGAATGAGAAAGAGGAGGAACAGGAGGAGGAGGAGGAGGAACAGGAGGAGAAGAAGAACGAGAAGAATGAGAAAGAGAAGGAACAGCGGGAGGAGAAGAACGAGGAACAGGAGGAGAAGGAGAAGAACAAGGAGAAGAATGAGAAAGAGGAGGAACAGGAGGAGGAGGAGGAGGAGGAGGAGAAGAACAAGGAGAAGAAGAATGAGAAAGAGGAGGAACAGGAGGAGGAGGAGGAGGAACAGGAGGAGAAGAAGAAGAACAAGGAGAAGAATGAGAAAGAGAAGGAACAGGGGGAGAAGAAGAATGAGGAACAGGAGGAGAAGGACAAGGAGCAAGAGAAGAAGAAAGAACAGCGAGGAGGAGGAGGAACACGAGGAGGAGAACAAGGCGGAAGAGGAGGAGAGGAGCAAAAGAGCAAGGCGTTGGAGATGATGCTGAGAGAGCACCAAGGATCCCACAGGCCTCCTCCTACTGTAACCCCACTTCCATCTAGCATTGATGATGTTCCCTAGCTAGATCATGAGACGTCTGCAAGAACAAAACCCAGCTCAGAGATACAAATATTCTCTTCTCTTGGGAGTAAACCCCTGAGGGCCCATCACCCATCGTTTCAACCTCCATCTTTCCAACTATGGATGTTCCTGTGCTCAGGTTCTGGAGAAGATCCCTCCTGAGGAACCTCAATGGGCCACCTCCACCTCCTGATCCAACCTGCCTTGAGAGAGGAAGCCTCTTGTTCCCACCCGTAGGAGGGAAGAGACTCCATCCCGACGGCTACTCCATGAACCCAAGGGCCCCCAGAAGGAGTGCTGAAGATGACTCCCCACCCACAACCCCCAAGGAGACCCGAGCCTTTTCTCCTACCGCTGTGTATGGAGAGATGCCGGGTGGGTGTGGTGGCCCCATCGAAGATGGCTCTGTCCAGGAAGTCTATCGTAGATTCCGTGTAAACGATGTGGAAGACTTGGCTGAGGAGGGAGCAGAGTTCCTCACCCGTGACCTGGAGGGAGGAGGAACCCAACGGAGGTGAGGTGGACGTCCCTTCCAAGAAGTCCTTCAGAAGAAGACGAGAACTTCCAGAAGATGGAGGTTCTGGTAGAAACCTACCACATTGAGGAGAAAGAGGTCCATCGACGGTACGCAGAGGGGACAGGTGAATCGACTTACAACACTTTGCTTCGGGACCGTTCGGAGTTACGACGGCCCAGGAAAAAAAGGACGTTTCTTCGCCCTTATGACCGGTGTCGCTCCCCCGAGGTCACAGGAACCAAATTTGGACATTTGGCCACGGACTCATATTTACGATGGTCGCAGCGTCCTGCTGGTCACGCAACCCCACCCCCACGGCCTTTTGCAACAAAAGGAAGGCTGACTCGCCTAACGACCGAACAAGGGCAGGCATTCCCTGAACGAACGCGGCAGAAGAAGTTATAAAACGGGACACAACTCACGGAGCGAATGTCTCATTTAGCCATGGGAATCTGGGGCTCAATCAGGGTGGTACGTTCGAGGGGGGGGGCTGCACTGGGGACCGCCGGGAGCTGGGTTCGGATGATGATGGTTCGGCCACTAAAGGAGAGGGAAGACGTAACCCTCCCACATGGGCTTCTCAGGAACCAAGTGAAGTTGTCCTCGGCAAAAACCCAAGACAAACCAGGATCTTGGAAATGTACATCACCAGTTTGACATAGAGCGGGTGAGATGTGGGCCTAGAAACCAGGAGGAAGTGAGTTCTAGTTCTGGTTTAGGCATCAAAGCCAGCCGGGTGACTTTGGGCCAATCACCAGGAGACGGGGAGTTCTAGTCCCACCCTAGGGGTGTGACGTTGGGCCAATCCCCAGCCTTAGACAGAGAGCCAGAGGTGGGCAGCCCACTGGCAGGGAGATGGGGAAGGAGGTCATATCAATTTAATAATGAAGCAAATTAAAAATACTGGAGGGTAATTCCGTCAGGAGGACCCAAAAGAAAACCGCCCGAGCGTCTGACCTTGTTCTCTGTGGCGAGGATCACCAGGCAGCAGGCTTCCACGGGAACCACCCCACTCTCCGAGAGGGATCCCGAGGTGAGCGCCTTGGAGCTTTCGGCACAGAGGCTCTGGCTGGGGGAGAGGCCGGGGTCCTGGGCTGAGAAAGAACGGAGGAGGTCAGTGGAGACGCCCCCCCACCCCACCCCCGCCTTGTAGTAGATGTTTCAGGACCCAACTAGGGATCGTCATCAGCGCTGCACAGGAGGGAGGTTTGGAGAGGGGAGAGGGAGGGAAAGGGAGAGGGAGTGGGGAGAGATAGATGATAGGGAGAGAGGCGTAATTACCGAGAGAGAGAGATGGATGGATGTAGATAGATAGATAGATAGATAGATAGATAGATAGATAGATAGATAGATAGATAGATAGATAGATGATAGATAGATAGATAGATAGATAGATAGATAGATAGATAGATAGATAGATAGATAGATAGATAGATAGATCCAAATATATGGATGGATAGATAGATGACAGACAGATGGATGGATGGATAGATGGATAAGAGATAAGGATAGATAAATGTGAGATAGATAGATAGGTAGGTAGGTAGGTAGGTAGGTAGGTATGGAGATGGATGGATGGATAGATAAGAGATATGGATAGATAAATGTGAATGATAGATATAGAGATATGGATGGGTAATAGATAGATAACAGATGATGTATAGATGATAAGAGATATATAATGATAGACAGATAGATAGGGTGATAGACAGAGATATAGATAATACATAGATGATAGACAGAGACAGATAATAGAGGTAGAGACAGATAGACAGACACACATTGATTAATGATAGAGATATAAATGATAACATGCCAAGGCAAGGGGGAGGAGCCAGCTTTGCTTAACAACTGGTCAATCTGCTTAACAACCACCATGATTTGCTTTACCCCTGCAGTGTGAAGGCCACAAAGAAGGGCGTGACTCACTTTGAACGACCGTTTGGGTCTAGCCATGGAGACGACAGCGTATGGGTGGTCCTCTAATTTACGACTGCAATTGAGCCCCCACATTTCCGTTGCTAAGCGAAACTTTTGTGAAATTTTGTCCGTGTTTTTCCGTCCATTGTTGCCTGCTGTTAAGTGAATCGCTGTGGCTGTGGTTAAATACACAGTCGTTAAGCGAATCCAGCTTCCACAATTGACTTTGCTTGGCGGGAGGTTGCAAAAAGGGGACCGTCGTAAATACGAGTCAGTCCTGAAGCCTCCAAATTTCAATTGCGTGACCGGAAAGGGGGGGGGGGGCACCACAACAGCCGTTAAGTGTGAAGAAAAAAACGGTCCCACGTCCATTTTTCCCATAACTCTGAATGGCCACTAAGTGAAGCATTGTCTATCGGCATTTATAACGGTTGCAGTGTCCTTGGGTCCTGTGATTCTCCACTGGCAATCTCCCCAGCCGACACCCAACAAGCCAAGTCAATGGACTTGCTTAACGACCACATGACTCACTTAACAATGGTCACGATTCGCTTAACAACCAGGGAGAAAAAAGGTAACAGACGTCAATCTAGGCCCCGTAAAGACATTTCTGGCCCGCAAGTGTCTCGGATCCAGGTAGTCTTCGACTTAATGACGCTTTACGTTACAAAGGAAGACTGCGGCGAAGTGACTTTCGCTGTTTCCAAATGCAGGGATTCACTTAACGACAGGGTGATAAAGCTCCCGAACAAGCCGTGACCCGCTCGTATCGCTCAGCCGCGGAAAGGCATGTCCCCTTGACGGTCGTAAAGCCGAGGACTCACCGTCGATTCCCTTCTGCCCACCTACCTGTTTTCAAGACCACCAGATGGGAGGAATCGTCTCGGATATACGACACGGATGCGATGTCGTGGATGGGCACCCGGAGGATGAGGTCCTCGCCGTCGCGCCAGAGGAGCTTGACGTTGTAAGCCGAGACGCTGACCACCGCGTCGTGCTCGTGGGTCAGCTGGCCGGGCAGCTGGTGAGCCCGCTGTGGGAGGGGGAGAGAGAGAGAGAGAGAGAGAAGGGAGGGAGGGGGTCAGAAGGCTTCCTCCTCTTTCCCCAAAATGTTCAGGGTGGGGAAATGGGGGTGGAGTGGGGGTGGGGAGAGCCTCCGAAGGGCTCGGGGGGGGGGGGGAGGGAGGAAGCTCTGCGCTCTTGGGGGCTCTCTGTGCTGGGGGGCTTTCATGCAGACATCTCATGACCCAACTAGGTAACGTCATCAGTTTGGGTGTCTGGGTAGGTAGGACGGAAGGAAGGATAGAAGGAGGAGGAAAAGGACTGCAGGGTCCTTGGTACTCTCTGAGCTGGCGGGCTTTCTTGACATCTCATGACCCACCTAGGAAATGTCATCAGTGTGGGTGTGTGGGTAGGTAGGACGGAAGGACGGAAGGAAGGAGAAGAGGAGGAGGATTGTGGGGTTCTTGGTGTTCTGTTTGGTTTTCTTGCAGACATCTCATGACCCAACAAGGTAACGTCATCAGTGTGGGTATGTGAGTAGGTGGGACGGAAGGAAGGAAGGAAGGAAGGAAGGAAGGAAGGAAGGAAGGAAGGAAGGAAGGAAGGAAGGAAGGACTGAAGGGTCCTTCATGCTCTTTGAGCCTCCAAAGTGGTTTCTTTGGAGACGTTTCATGACCCAACTAGGGAACGTCATCAGGGCTAGAAAGGTGGAAGAGGAGGAGGAGGAGGAGATATTCTCAGTGAAGTTCCCCTTTGGAGCTGTTTGAAGTTGCTGAAAAAAAATGACCTATGACCGATTTTCACACTTATGACCACTGCAGCATCCCCACCATGACACGCTCAACATTCCGACGTTTGACAACTGACTCGTATTTATGACAGTCGCAGCATCCTGGGGGGGGGGGGGGGGGGGGGGGGCTCAAGTCATCCCCCTTCCGACGAGCAAAGTCAAGGGGGAGACGGGACCAAAATCACTTAACAACCGCATGCCTTGCTTAACGACTGCAGTGATTCACCTTACAACGGTGGTAAGAAAGTTCCAGGCTCTGTTGTGGTCGTAGGTTCGAGGACTGGCTGTATTAGGTTGTAAAATGCCCTCTTGTGACCGTTCCATGTGAACAAGTCCATATAGGTATTCCTTGACTTACGACCACAAATTGAGCCCCGAAGTGTCTGTTTCTAAGAGGGATAAGGGGAGGTTGCTCTGTTTTACGGCTTCCCTTGCCTGATTTCTTAATAATAATAATAATAATAATAATAATTTATTATTTCTAGACCGCCCCCTCTCCCCATGGGGACTCGGGGCGGTGCACAGGTAGCATAAAAGCAATATATAAACAACAATAAATATAACAACAAAATTTAAAAACCAATTAAATAAACCCTGTGCTAAAATCCCAATTAAACTAAAACCTATTCTATAAAATCCCAAGGCAAGGAGGCTATCCCAGGCCGGCCAGACGGAAAAAGTAAGTTTTTAATTTAAGACGGAAGGAGCGGAGGTCCGTAGTCGTTCTAATGTCGGGGGGAAGGTCGTTCCAGAGGGCTGGGCCCGCCACAGAGAGAGCCCTTCCCCTGGGTGTCGCCCGCTGACACAGTCTAGTGGACGGCACCCGGAGAAGTCCCTCTCTGTGGGAGCGAATCGGCCGTGAGGACGTATGAGGCAGGATCCGATCCCGCAGATAGCTAGGTCCCGAGCCATGGAGCGCTTTAAAGATGATGATTAGCACCTTGAAGCGCACCCGGAAGACGACAGGCAGCCAGTGCAGCTCGCGCAAGAGCGGTGTTACATGGGTAGACCTTGCGGTCCCCATAATTGCTCGCGCGGCTGCATTCTGGACCAGCTGAAGCCTCCGGGTGCACCTCAATGGGAGCCCCATGTAGAGAGAGTTACAATAGTCCAGTCGGGATGTCACGAGAGCATGAGTGACTGTGCGAAGGGCGTCCCGATCCAATAGGGGGCGCAATTGGCGAACCAGGCGAACCTGGTAAAACGCCCTCCTGGCCACGGCTGTCACCTGATCTTCCATGGACAGCCGGGCATCCAGGAGGACACCCAAATTGCGCACCCCATCCACAGGGGCAAGATGTTCGCCCCCTATGGCCAGCGATGGAGTAAGCTGGTTGAATCGGGCAGCCGGAAACCACAGCCACTCGGTCTTGGTCGGGTTGAGCCTGAGTCCGTTACTTCCCATCCAGATCCGCACGGCTTCCAGGCACTGGCACATCACCGCTACGGCATCGTTGGGGTGGTTTGGGGTAGAAATGTACAGCTGGGTGTCATCAGCGTACAGATGGTATTCTACCCCAAAACCACGGATGATCTCACCCAGCGGCTTCATGTATGTGTTGAACAGGAGGGGCGAGAGGACCGACCCCTGAGGCACCCCACATGTGAGGGGTCTCGCGGTCGACCTCTGCCCCCCTGTCAACACAAATTGCGATCGGCCAGAGAGGTAGGAGGAGAACCACCGTAAAACGGTGCCTCCCACCCCCAACCCCCCCAGCCGATGCAATAGGATACCATGGTCGATGGTATCGAAAGCCGCCGAGAGGTCTAATAGGACCAGGATGGAGGAACTATCTAGATCCCGGTGGCGCAGATCTAGATAGTCTACTTCCTCCAGGTGACGGGGAAACTGTTGTGCCACCACACTCTCGACAACCTTCGCCAAAAAGGGAAGGTTGGAGACGGGACGGTAGTTGTTCAAAGAAGCTGGATCCAAGGAGGGCTTCTTAAGGAGGGGCCTCACCATCGCTTCTTTTAGGGAAGCAGGCAAGGAACCCTCACTCAAGGAAGCGTTGACCACCTCCTGGAGCCAGCCTCGTGTCACCTCCCAGGATGCCAGTACAAGCCAGGAGGGACACGGGTCCAATAAACATGTGGTGGCTCGCAGTCGCCCACGTAACCTGTCCATATCCTCGGAAGTAACGGAGTCAAATTCCTCCCAAACAAGATCAGCCTCGTGGCACCCCACTGGGCCATGAATGGGGGCTAACTCGTTCTGTATCTGAGCGATTTTCTCCTGCAGAAAAGTCACAAATTCCTCTGCTCTACCCTGTAGCGGGGCTTCCCGCACCCTCTGTTGAAGGAGGGAGCGGGTCACCCTAAACAGGGCGGCAGGGCGGTTTTCTGCGGATGCTATGAGAGTAGCGCAATGATGACGTTTGGCTACTCTCAGCGCCACAATGTAAGTCCGTAAATGGGCTCTTACCTGTGTCCGGTCAGATTCAGAACGAGAAGACCTCCATCTACTCTCTAGGCATCTCTTGCGGCGTTTCATCACCCCCAGCTCCTCGGTAAACCAAGGAGCCAGGGTGTTCCGCCGCCGCAAGAGAGGCCGCAAGGGCGCGACCCGATCCAAGGCTCCCATGGTCGCACTATTCCATGCGGCCACGAGGTCCTCCATCGGGGCGCGGGTCAGGGGTACAGGAACTGGCCCAAGCGCCGTTTGGAACCCATCCGGGTCCATTAAGTGAGTCATTGCAGTCCTTAAATTAATTCCCCTGGTCGTTAAATGAATCCGGCTTTCCCATTGATGTGGCTTGTTGAGGGGTCATAAAAGGGGATCACTGAGGGACCCCGCGACCGTTGTAAATATGAGTCACGCTTGGATTTCATGACTGCTGCGATGGTCGTTAAGTGTGAAACATGACCCTAAGTCGCGTCGTAACTTTGGTCACTAACTGAATCATTCTCTACCTCGGGATGATCAAATCATAAATATTTCTCAATAGTTTCACTGAGAACACAGGCAGTCCTTGACTTATGACTGCAATGGAGCACGGAATCTCTGTGGCTAAGGGTGACTTGGGAAGTGAGCTTTGCTCCATTTTACGACCTTTCAGGTCGTTAAGTGAACTGCTACAGTGGTTCAATTAGTCAAACGGTCATTAAGTGAATCGCTGCAGCAGTTCAATTAATCACATGGGCGTTAAGGGAATCTGGCTTTTCCGTCTGACGCTGCAGCGGTTCACTTACCATATTTTTTGGAGTATAAGACACACCATTTTGCCCCCTAAAAGAAGGTGAAAATTAGGGTGCGTTTTATACACCCACCGCCCCCCAAACTTTGGTCTCTGCCTCCCAGCAATTTACCTCTTGGCAGCAAACGGGGGCTTAAATAAGCTAAACCAGTGGTCATCAACCTGGTCCCTAGCGCCCCCTAGTGGCCGTTCCAGCTTTCATGGTGGGCGGTGGGGGGTTTTGTCCGATACTGAAGCACTTTCCTTTTGTTTAATTCAATTGACCTCCTTACTTTATAAATAACCATTCCTGTGGAACCAGTGGGCGGTTAGAAAATTTTACTACTAACAGAGATATAAAAGTGGGCGGTAGGTATAAAAAGGTTGACTACCCCTGAGCTATCTATCTATCTATCTATCTATCTATCTATCTATCTATCTATCTATCTATCTATCTATCTATCTATCTATCTATCTATCTATCTATCTATCTATCTATCTAATCTATATCTATCTAAGAGGTTGTCAACGCATCCTTAAGTGAGGGTTCCTTGCCTGCTTCCCTAAAAGAGGCTATGGTGAGGCCCCTCCTTAAGAAGCCCTCTTTGGATCCAGCTTTATTAACCAACTATCGTCCAGTCTCCAACCTTCCCTTCTTGGCGAAGGTTGTAGAGAGTGTGGTGGCACAACAGTTTCCCCGTCACCTGGAGGAAGTTGATTATCTAGACCCGCGCCAGTCCGGCTTCCGACCCGGGCACAGCATCGAAACGGCATTGGTCGCGTTGGTCGATGATCTCTGGAGGGCCAGAGATGGGGGTTGTTCCTCCATCCTGGTCCTATTAGACCTCTCGGCGGCTTTTGATACCATCGACCATGGTATCCTATTGCATCGGCTGGAGGGGTTGGGGGTGGGAGGCACCGTTTTACGGTGGTTCTCCTCCTACCTCTCCGGTCGATCGCAATTTGTGGGGTGCCTCAGGGGTCGGTCCTCTCGCCTCTCCTGTTTAACACATATATGAAGCCGCTGGGTGAGATCATCCGTGGTTTTGGGCTAGAGTACCATCTCTACGCTGATGATACTCAGCTGTATATATCTACCCCAAACCACCCCAACGATGCCGTAGCAGTGATGTGCCAGTGCCTGGAAGCCGTACGGATCTGGATGGGAAGAAACGGACTCAAGCTCAACCCGACCAAGACCGAGTGGCTGTGGTTTCCGGCTGCCCGATTCAACCAGCTTACTCCATCGCTGGCCATAGGGGGCGAACATCTTGCCCCTGTGGATGGGGTGCTCAATTTGGGTGTCCTCCTGGATGCCCGGCTGTCCATGGAAGATCAGGTGACAGCCGTGGCCAGGAGGGCGTTTTACCAGGTTCGCCTGGTTCGCCAGTTGCGCCCCCTATTGGATCGGGACGCCCTTCGCACAGTCACTCATGCCCTCGTGACATCCCGACTGGACTATTGTAACTCTCTCTACATGGGGCTCCCCTTGAGGTGCACCCGGAGGCTTCAGCTAGTCCAGAATGCAGCCGCGCGGGCAATTATGGGCACCTCTAGGTTTGCCCACGTAACACCGCTCTTGCGCAAGCTGCACTGGCTGCCTGTCGTTTTCCGGGTGCGCTTCAAGGTCCTAGTTATCATCTTCAAAGTGCTCCATGGCTCGGGACCTAGCTATCTGCGGGATCGGGTCCTGCCTCATACATCCACACGACCGATTCGCTCCCACAGAGAGGGACTTCTCCGGGTGCCGTCCACTAGACTTTGTCAGCGGGCGACGCCCAGGGGAAGGGCTCTCTCTGTGGCGGGCCCAGCCCTCTGGAACGACCTTCCCCCCGACATTAGAACGACCACGGACCTCCGCTCCTTCCGTCTAAAACTAAAAACATATCTGTTCTGCTTGGCTGGCCTAGGGTAGTCTCCCTTCTATGGGGTTGTTAATAATTTTAGATGGGGATTTTAGTAATTTTTAACTGGGAATTTTTAGCGCAGGGATATAATTTAATCTGTTTTTATTATGTGTGTATATTTATTGTTTTATTTGCCCTGTGCACCGCTCCGAGTCCCTTCGGGGAGAGGGAGCGGTCAACAAATTAAATTTATTATTATTATCTATCTATCTATCTATCTATCTATCTATCTATCTATCTATCTATCTATCTATCTATCTATCTATCTCTGTCCATCCATTCACCCACATCATCCATCCATCTATCATCTACATCTATATCTAACTCCATCTATATATTTATATGTCCATCCATCTATCCATCCAATCTACTGAACTATCTAATCTATATCTCTCATCTGTCTGTCTGTCTGTCTGTCTGTCTGTCTGTCTGTCTGTCTGTCTGTCTGTCTGTCTGTCTGTCTGTCTGTCTGTCTGTCTGTCTGTCTATCTATCTATCTATCTATCTATCTCTGTCTATCCATCAATCCACCCATATCATCCATCCATCCATCCATCCATCTATCAGTGGTCGCCAACCTGGTCCCTAGCGCCCCCTAGTGGGCGTTCCAGCTTTCCTGGTGGGCGGTGGGGGTTTTATCCGATACTGAAGCACTTTCCTTTTTTTCAATTCAATCGACTTCCCTACTTTATCAATCGCCATTCCTGTGGAACCGGTGGGCGGTTAGAGAATTTCACTACTAGCAGAGATACAAAAGTGGGCGGTAGGGATAAAAAGGTTGACTACCCTTGATCTATCTATCTATCTATCTATCTATCTATCTATCTATCTATCTATCTATCTATCTATCTATCTATCTATCTATCTATCACCATGCATCTATCTATCTATCTATCTATCTATCTATCTATCTATCTATCTATCTATCTATCTATCTATCTATCTATCTATCTATCTATCTCTGTCTATCCATCAATCCACCCATATCATCCATCCATCCATCCATCCATCTATCAGTGGTCGCCAACCTGGTCCCTAGCGCCCCCTAGTGGGCGTTCCAGCTTTCCTGGTGGGCGGTGGGGATTTTGTCCGATACTGAAGCACTTTCCTTTTTTTCAATTCAATCGACTTCCCTACTTTATCAATCGCCATTTCTGTGGAACCGGTGGGCGGTTAGAGAATTTCACTACTAGCAGAGATACAAAAGTGGGCGGTAGGGATAAAAAGGTTGACTACCCTTGATCTATCTATCTATCTATCTATCTATCTATCTATCTATCTATCTATCTATCTATCTATCTATCTATCTATCTATCTATCTATCACCATGCATCCATCTATCTATCTATCTATCTATCTATCTATCTATCTATCTATCTATCTATCTATCTATCTATCTATCTATCTATCTATCTATCTCTGTCTATCCATCAATCCACCCATATCATCCATCCATCCATCCATCCATCCATCTATCAGTGGTCGCCAACCTGGTCCCTAGCGCCCCCTAGTGGGCGTTCCAGCTTTCCTGGTGGGCGGTGGGGATTTTGTCCGATACTGAAGCACTTTCCTTTTTTTCAATTCAATCGACTTCCCTACTTTATCAATCGCCATTCCTGTGGAACCGGTGGGCGGTTAGAGAATTTCACTACTAGCAGAGATACAAAAGTGGGCGGTAGGGATAAAAAGGTTGACTACCCTTGATCTATCTATCTATCTATCTATCTATCTATCTATCTATCTATCTATCTATCTATCTATCTATCTATCTATCTATCACCATGCATCCATCTATCTATCTATCTATCTATCTATCTATCTATCTATCTATCTATCTATCTATCTATCTATCTATCTATCTATCTCTGTCTATCCATCAATCCACCCATATCATCCATCCATCCATCCATCCATCTATCAGTGGTCGCCAACCTGGTCCCTAGCGCCCCCTAGTGGGCGTTCCAGCTTTCCTGGTGGGCAGTGGGGATTTTGTCCGATACTGAAGCACTTTCCTTTTTTTCAATTCAACCGACTTCCCTACTTTATCAATCGCCATTCCTGTGGAACCAGTGGGCGGTTAGAGAATTTCGCTACTAGCAGAGATACAAAAGTGGGCGGTAGGGATAAAAAGGTTGACTACCCTTGATCTATCTATCTATCTATCTATCTATCTATCTATCTATCTATCTATCTATCTATCTATCTATCTATCTATCACCATGCATCCATCTATCTATCTATCTATCTATCTATCTATCTATCTATCTATCTATCTATCTATCTATCTATCTATCTATCTATCTCTGTCTATCCATCAATCCACCCATATCATCCATCCATCCATCCATCCATCTATCAGTGGTCGCCAACCTGGTCCCTAGCGCCCCCTAGTGGGCGTTCCAGCTTTCCTGGTGGGCGGTGGGGATTTTATCCGATACTGAAGCACTTTCCTTTTTTTCAATTCAATCGACTTCCCTACTTTATCAATCGCCATTCCTGTGGAACCAGTGGGCGGTTAGAGAATTTCACTACTAGCAGAGATACAAAAGTGGGCGGTAGGGATAAAAAGGTTGACTACCCCTGAGCTATAGCAATCCCTGCAGCCTGAAACAGCTGATGATTGGGAGAAAAAGAAAGTGAAACCTGCTGTTTGCTCCTTTTGGCAAATTGCTGGGAGGCAGATTTTTTTCCTCTTGTGCTAATCAGGCTGTTTGCTGCAAGGAGGTAAGTCAACAACTATAAATGCCTTTAGGATGTTCAAATTATAATACTTATTTTTTAAAGACTGCTTTATTATGGTTCTAGACAGCTTAACAAAATGAAGAAGCATTTTAAAATACATGCTTCATCTGAAGAAGCCCCCTGCTATTGTATCTTCCTTTAAATAGCGGAGAATAACTATACTTCCAGAAAGCCACATCAATTTTCACAGCATCTGTAAAGTATAGTCTGAAATGTAACACCACAAACGATGTTTATTGTCTGTACTACTTGTTGCAAGGAGGAAAATTTATGTGAGGCAGAGCAAGGTATTATTCAGATTCAGATTAACAAGAGTTGGAAGGGGCCTTGGAGGTCTTCTAGTCCAGGGGTCCCCAACCCCCGGGCTGCGGACCGGTGCCGGTCCATGGCTGGGTAGGAGCCGGGCCGCAGCGCCGGAGAGGAGGAGGAGGGAGCAGCCCCCTGGGCAGAGCGCGCGGGAGAGGGCAGGCGGGGCTTTTCACGCGGTTGGGGTACGCCTCTTTCTCCACCTTTGTCGATGGTGGGACTCCTGCGCGCCGCAGCAACAGCCCTCCCTCCCGCCCGCGGATTCCCTTCCTCCCTGCCCCTCCCAGAGCTTCCCCAACCGGCATGCCACCCACTCGTCTTCTTCCAGGGGCTGCGGAGGTTCCTCCCCCCCACCCCCACCCCACGGAGCCTTCTCAGCTCCTGGAAGGAGCCTGACCGAGCACACGAGGGAGCGGCAGCGGCCGCCCAGGCGGGGCAGGCTAAGGCTAGTGAGCGAGTCGAGCCGGGCTGAGGAGACTCCGCGGTGGGGGGGGAGACGGGACCGGACGACGACAGACCGACAGAGAGAGGCATAGACACAGAGAGAGACAGGGTGGGAGGGAATCAGAGAGAGTGACACACACACACACACACACACAGAGGGAGGGAGGGAGGGAGGGAGAGAAAGATAGACAGAGGCACAGAATGAGTAATTATTATTATTATTATTATTTATTGGACTTCTAGACCATCCCCTCTCCCCGAAGGGACTCGGGGCGGTGTACAGGTACAAATTAAAACCATACAATCAACATACATATAACTAAAATCGAATTAAATAAACCCCTGTACAAATTTATAAAAATTAAAAACTTAACCTTAAAACCAAATCACAAAATTTAAAAATACAAACTGAGGTGGGAAAGCTGGAATTAGGCCAGGCCGGCTAGATGAAACAAGTGATTAAGTGCCTGAATGCGAGACAGACACACACACACACACACACACACACAGAGTGACAGAGATGGGCGGACGGAGGAGAGACAGAAAGAAAAAGAGAGAAAGAGAAAGAAAGAAAAAGAAAGTGGGAGAGAGAAAGTGAGAGAGAGAGAAAGACAGACAGAGAAAAAGAAAGAGAAAAAGAAAGAGAGAGGGAAAGAAAGAAAAAGAGACAGAAAGAGGAAGAAAGAGAAAGAAAGAGAAGGAGGGAGAGAGAAAGAGGGAAAGAGAAAGAAATAAAGAGAGAGAAAGAGGGAAAGAAAGACAAAATGAGAAAGAAAGAGAGAGAAAGAGGGAGAGAAAGAGAGAAAGAAATAGAGAGAAAGAAATAAATAAAGAGAGAGAAAGAGAAAGAAAGAGACAGAGAAAGAAAGAGAGAGAAAGAAAGAAAGAAGGAAAGAAAGAAAAAGAAAGAAAGAAAGAACTTATGACCACAATTGAGCCCAAAAGTTTGGTTGCTAACCAAGACCATTGTTAAGTGAGTTTCACATTTTCCAAATTGGCCACGCCCACCCAGTCACATGACTGCTGAGCCACTCAGCCGGTCCGCAAAACTTTCTTTAAAATGAAACCGGTCCCTGGTGAAAAAAAACTTTGGGGACCCCTGATCTAGCCCAACCCCCTGTCCAAGCAGGAGATCCTACATCTGCCTCTACCTAGGATTGAACTCACCAACCTCCTGATTGGGAGGTGAGAGCACCTCTAGGCCACAGCAGATCAGTATTTTCCCCTTGTTTTCCTCCCCAAAATCTAGTTGCATCTTATACTTCGGAGCATCTTATACTCTGAAACATACGGTAGTCGCACAGTCGTTAAGTGAATCCGACTTTCCCCCTTGACTTGTCCGAAGGACCCATCACCACCACCGTTGTAAAGACGAGTCAGTTGCCAAGCATCCGGATTCTGGTCTCCCTGGTGGCGGCAAAATGCCGTCATAAGGGTGTATAATACCGGTCATAAGTGTGAAAAATGCTCCCAAGTCGTGCTTCTCCCCCCCCCCCCCCGTGCCGTCATAACTTGGAACAGTTCTAAGTCGAGGACTTGCGGGCGAAAAAGGTCACCTACCTTTGCAGTGTCGATTAAATGGAGAATTTCGGTACGGCTGGAGGGGTTCAGGTATCCTGGAACCGACGTTATTTGGCCCAAATACTGAAAAGCAAAAAAAAAAAGGAGAGGGAGAGAATTACAATGAAAGATAAATAGTTCACTTAGTGGCCATTCGATCTTACGACGGCCCTGGGGAAAAAAAGAGGCCAGTTTTTCTCCTGTGATCAGGGGATCAAAATTCAGACCGACTCGAGATATAATACATAAAAGAATTTTAAGAAATAAAAGTCAATTGCTACGAATGTTAGATATTGTAATATGCTGAGACTATGCTATTTTAGAAAGATATTTTGTATGTTAATTAGCCTATTAACGAGATACATATATACTGAAAAATCTGGCAAACCTTTTGGTTCTATCTAGAGAAAATATTATGGGTGTTTGATTAAGTGATATATTAGTACTGTATTTGTTAATGACAATTGAGAGCAACGTTATACAACAGGAATTTACTGAGAACTTTTCTTCCTTACTTGTTGAATAACTATAGAAAAAGATGAGTTTTTGATAAATGCTACTTGTTACCATACAGATAATTAACTATTTAAGAGAATAAGGTGGTATGAAACGAAGAAAAAAATAGTCTTAATTCCATACATATATATTTACATATCTAAGCTTAATAATATATTTGGCTACATTGTGTGTTTGTGTGCTTGTGTGTGAGAGACGTGATTCCCCTGTTCACTTAACAACCACTTTTAACCACTGCAGCAATGGTGGCAAGGGAGACCCAAAAGCGCTTCGTTGCCTTACTTAGCAACAAAAATGTTGTGGTTGTGATACAGGATGACCTGCATTGGTTTTGGGGGGTCCTGCGTTCGAGACCCACCTTCGAAAAATTTTCTTCTCCCTTCCACCCTCTACCCCCACCCCCACCCCGGTCGTAAGTCGAGGACTATCTGTGTGGTCCACCTGTGCTCCTCACCGTAGACAGGAGTCAAGCTACCTGGCATCCCACCCCAATGGCCCTGTGGCTGGACCTTCTGGATGGGGGTCACTGTGTTGGAGCAGGTGGTCGGAGAAGGAGGAGGAAGAGGAAAAGGAGGAAGAGGAGAAGGAACAGGAGGGGGCGAAGGAGAAAGAAGAAAGAGGAGAAGGGAGGAGGAGGAGAAGGGAGAAGGAGAAGGAAAAGGGAGGAGAAGGAAGAGGAAGGAAGAGGAGGAAGAGAAGAAAGAGGGGGAGGAAGAGGAGAAGGGAGGAAGAGGATGAGGGAGAAAGAGAAGGAGGAAGAATAGGAGGCTGAGGAAGAAGAAAGAAGAGGAAGAAGGAAAAGGAGGAAGAAGAGGAGAAGGGGAAGAGGGGGAGAAGGGAGAAAAGAGGAGGAGGAGGAGGAGGGAGAAAGAGGAGGAGGGAGAAAAGAAGAGGAGGAAGAGGAGGGAGAAAGAGGGGAAGAGAAGAGGAGGAGGAGGAAGTGAAGGGAAAAGGGAGGAAGAGGAGGAGGGAGAAAGAGGAGGAAGAGAAGGAGGAGGAGGGAGAAAGAGGAGGAGGGAGAAAAGAAGAGGAGGAGGAAGAGGAGAGAGAAAGAGGGGAAGAGAAGAAGAGGAGGAAGTGAAGGGAGAAGGGAGGAAGAGGAGGAGGGAGAAAGAGGAGGAAGAGAAGGAGGAGAAGGGAGAAAGAGGAAGAGGTAGAAAAGAAGAGGAGGAGGAAGAGGAGAGAGAAAGAGGGTAAGAGAAGAAGAGAAGGAAGAGGAGGAGAAGGAAGAAAGAGGAGGAGGAAGTGAAGGAAGAAGGGAGGAAGAGGCGAAAGAAGAGGAGGAAGAGAAGGAGAAATGGGGAATTGGAGCAGGGAGTTGGTCTAGAAGACCTCCAAGGTCCCTTCCAACTCTGTTGTTTGAAGCAGGAAAAGGAGGAGGAGAGAAGGATCTGCTGCTTCAGCGGGGGGCTGCAGTAGATCATCTCCGAAGTCTCTTCCACTGGTTTTTGTATGATTTCTTCCCGTGGTTGTTAAGTGAATCCCTGCAGTTATTAAGTGAGTCGTATGGTTAAGTAAATCCCTCAAGTTGCTAAATGAATCCCTGCATTGTTAAGTGAGTCACACAGTTGTTAAGTCTGTTATGAAGCCGAGGAGGAGGAAGAAGCGACAAGAGTCCTCCCAGCCTGAGCAGGGGGGGGGGGGGGGTTGGACTAGAAGACCTCCAAGGTCCCTTCCCGCTCTGGCATCCCCTCCAAAGGGACCTTCCGTTCGAGGCGAGGTCGGCCTTACCTTCACTTCTTTCTCGATGTAGTCGTTCAAGAGGACGTCCGGCTCGAAGCGATCCGGCAAAGCCAAGGGGACCGTGTGCAGCGCCCGCCGCTCGGTGACTTTCTCCTGGGCTTTCTTGTCCCGCCCCTTCTCCCCTTTCAGGAAGACCCGCTTGAACGGGGAGACGATCCCAGGCTGCAAGGAAGGGAGGGGGGAAACTGACGAAATCACCAGTGGGGAGCTTCGGAGGGGCAGGGAGAGATGGGTTGGGGGGGGGGGGGCAGCGAAGAGAGAGAGAAAAAATCCACGCCGTCCTTGCAAGATGACGCTGGGATGATCGCCAGTCCTTACTTACCTCGTTTTCCATCCCTCTGGAAGTGGAACTAGCTGGAAAAGCCTGTAGTTTTACTCGAGAGTTACGGCCAGATAAGACTCACGCATTTGCAGAAAGCGAGGACTTCCTGACAACCGTTTCTCATGAGTAAGAGACGGATGTAGGCCAACCACAGCTTCCTCCTCCTACGGATGGAGCTGATGAGCGCAACAACCAGCTGTCGGCCAGGGGGGGCAGGGAAAAAACCACGAGATACACCCACTAGGAAACAGCTGTAGAGGCGAGATGTTTTTTGGGGGGGTTGGGGTGCTCAAACCTTTGCAAAGGAGCGTCTGAGTGCATCATAGGGGGGGGTCTCCAAACGACAGGACCACGGCGAGCGACCACGGATTTAAATGTGACCGCACGAGAATCCCGAAGCATCCACGGCACGGGGGCCTAGTTATCTGCGGGATCGGATTCTGCCCCACACATCCCTGCGACCGATCCGCTCCCACAGAGAGGGACTACTCCGGGTGCCGTCCACTAGGCTATGCCAGCGGGCGACGCCCAGGGGAAGGGCCTTCTCTGTGGCGGGCCCAGCCCTCTGGAACGACCTTCCCCCCGAAATCAGAACAACAACGGACCTCCGCTCCTTCTGTCAAAAACTCAAAACACACTTTTTCTGCTTGGCCGGCCTAGGTTAGGCTCCCGTCTTTTTATAGGGCTTTAGGGGTTTTAGTATAATTTAATTTAAGGGATTTTAGCGCAGGGACAATTGTTTAATTCGTTTCTTAACTATTTATTTTTTCTATGTATTTTATATTGGTTTTTATTCCCTGTGCACCGCTCCGAGTCCCTTCGGGGAGAGGAGGCGGTATATAAATAAATGTATTATTATTATTATTATTATTATTATTATTATTATTATTATTATTATTATTATTATTATTATTATTATTATTATTATTATTATTATTATTATTATTATCCAAGGTGGTCTCAGAAGGAGTTTAAGCAACACTTGGTGGGTTCTTCAATGTTTCAGCAAAACTCCATCCAACACAATACACACCAACACACAGAGAGTAAATATCGAATGCCTTGTGTTGACTTCAGGCAAGCCGCGAAATCTTTTTAAATTTCCAACGGGAGAAAAGAAAATTGATGGACTCTCTAGGACGCGGGAGGACTAGATTTCGCTGCTCCCAATCAGCTATTTTAACCACTGAGCCGGTGTTTCTCAACTTCGGCAACTTTAAGCCATGGGGGACTTCAACTCCCAGGATTCCTCAGCTACCTGGGTGGGGAATTCTGGAAGTTGAAGTCCTGCTGTCTTAAAAGGATGCCAGGCCCCCACATCTTCCAAGTTGCCGACTTTGAGAAATATGACACTAAACTATCCATAAAGCTATATTGCTGGCCGTCCTTGACTCACAATTGTGACTGTTGTTAAGCAAGGCGACAAAAGGATCACTGGTCCATATTTAGGACCGTTGTTGTGTCCCGGGGTCATGTGAGTCCCCTTCTCACAAGCAGGAAGCCAGATCGACTCAACAACCGGCTTCCTAGTGGATCAACGGCAGTGATTCACTTAACAACAGTGGCAGGAAAAGTCACACAACGGGGACACCCTCCCCCCCCGAACAACAGTCTCTCTTAAAGCTCTCTTAGATCATTGTAGTTATGATTGGGTAGGCCAGGGGTCTGCAAAGTCGGCTCTTTTAAGACTGGTGGACTTCAACTCCCAGAATTCCCCAGCCAGCATGGCTGGCTGGGGAATTCTGGGAGTTGAAGTCCACCAGTCTTAAAAGAGTCGACTTTGCAGACCCCTGGGGTAGGCCTTCCCCCCACCCCAAACTCTCAATTCAGAAACGTACGCAATTTCCCTGAAGGATGATTTCTCCACTAGGGAAACCAATCAGGAATTAAATGCAAGACTTAATGGCAAGAATTAATTGGGACGATCTTGATCTCTTTTCAGAGCAGCTGTTATGACATAAAAAAGCTCTATCTAGGTGGCTTCTCCAGGGGCAGCGTGGACAATGGGTTGATTTCATGGATTTTGTTGTGTGACTGTGGCATGAAATTTGTTTGGATGACACATATCAGAGTTAGCAGGACTCTCTGCCTTTGCAAATTTCGCTCTGAAAAACCCAAGCTTTTGCATTTACAAAATTTTCCTAGGGAAAAGCCAACATATTTACTAAGGAAAAGAAATTTATTCGTGGCGTTTGTAACCTCAGTAGATCAACAGGGACTGTGAGAAACGATGAGGGTTGTCGGTAATACCACATCCTTTATATATATATATATATATAAAAATATATATATGTGTGTGTGTGTGTAAGCACACCCTTAAAAATATAAAAATATCAATCTATCTACCGTATTCATTCCATTTTGGTACGGTCAAAATGCTTGCCAAATTTCCCATCTAATACCCACCTTCAAAACTTCATGGATCCTGTGCTGACCAAGGAACCAGGAGACTGGGAGTTCTAGTCCCGAGGTAATTGTAAAAGTAAGAGAATGAGAGGGAAGGAAAGTAAGAGTGAGTCAAAAAAGGGTGAGACAGAGACAGAGAGGAATAAAAGAACGAGGGAGGGAGAGAGAAAGAAAGAGGGAAAGAGTCAGAATGAGAATGAGAGAATGAAAAAGAAAGGGAGGGAAAGAAAGTCAGAAAGAGGGAGAAAGAGAGAGAGAGAGAAAAAGAGGCAGAATAAGAGAGAGAATGAGAAAATTTGGGAAGGACAATGAAAGAGGGAGAAATGTGAGGAAGAGACAGAAAGAGGAAGAGGCAGAATAAGAGAGAAAGGGAGAATGAGATAACGAGAAAGAAAGAAAAAGAGGGAGAGAAAGAGAGAAGAAAAGAGAGAGAATCTCCTGGAGTGAAGAATAGAAATTAATTAATTTGAATTATGGGGAAAATGGGCTATCAGATCTATTTTGGTCATGCAGGCGAAGGTCCAACAAGGGAAGGAAACTTGAAACTCAGGAGATATAACCAGCACAGCACACCAAGGATGCCCTGGCGCAGAGGATGATGGGCCCTGTAGCCCATCTCCCTTTCGGAGGAGAGAGGGAGAGAGAAAAAAGTCCAACCAGTACAGCTCCTCCATCCGGGAACTCTGGAGTCCATCATTGCCCAGGACGCCCAAGGTGTGGCAAGGATAATGGACTTCGTAGTCCGTTGCCATTTGAGGTGACGGACTTTCTAGTCCATTTGGGATGAAGGGCTGCGTGCTCCAAGGCCACTCCAAATTTGGGGAGGGGGGAGGAGAACAAAGGCCAATCGGCCCAGCCCTCATGCAACCCGAGGATGCCCAGAGCACAATGGGCTTTGTAGTCCAATGCCACTGATGATGACAGTTCAAGCCCAGATTTGGGAGGAACAAGCTCAAACAAGCATAACTCTCCTGCCAGGATGCCCAAGGCAGGGAGGACGATGGGCTATATAGTCCAACACCACTGAGGATGATGGGCTCTAGAGTCCATCACCATTTGTAATTCAAAACCAAATTTGGGGAGGGCGGGGGGTGGGGGAGAGAAAGCGCAACCAGCAGAACTCTCCTGCTAGAAGGCCGGAGGTGGAGAGAACGATGTGTTATGTAGATCAGGGGTCCCCAACCTTTTTTGCACCAGGGACCGGTTTCATTTTAAAGAAAATTTTGCGGACCGGCTGAGGGGCTCAGCAGTCATGTGACTGGGTGGGCGTGGCCAACTTGGAAAATGTGAAACTCACTTAACAATGGTCTTGGTTAACAACCAAACTTTTGGGCTCAATTGTGGTCATAAGTTCTTTCTTTCTTTCTTTCTCTTTCTTTCTCTCTCTCTCTCTTTCTTTATTTCTCTGTCTCTTTCTCGCTTTCTTTCTTTCTCTTTCTTTCTCTTTCTTTCTTTCTTTCTTTCCCTCTTGCCCCCCCTCTCTCTTTCCCTATTTCTCTTTCTCTCTCTCTCTCTTTCTCTTTCTTTCTCTTTCTTTCCATCTTTCCCCCCCCTCTCTCTTTCCCTATTTCTCTTTCTTTTTCTTTCTCTTTCTTTCTTTCCCGCTTTCTCTCTCCTTCTCTTTCTTTCTCTCTCTCTCTTTCCCTCTTTCTTTCTCTTTCTCTCTTTCTGTCTCTTTTTTCTCTCTTTCTCTCTCTCTTTTTCTCTTTCTTTCCTTTCTGTCTCTCTTTCTTTTTTCTCTCTTTCTCTCTGTCTGTTTTTCTTTCTCTCTCTCTTTCTTTCTTTCTCTCTCTCCCATTCTTTTTCTTTCTTTCTCTTTTTCTTTCTCTTTCTCTGTCTCTCTCTCCTTTGTTTGCCCATCTGTCACTCTGTGTGTGTGTGTGTGTGTGTGTGTGTCTGTCTGTCTGTCTGTCTCGCATTCAGGCACTTAAATCACTCATTCTGTGTCTCTGTCTATCTTTCTCTCCCTCCCTCCCACTCTCTGTCTCTCTGTGTGTGTCTGTCACTCTCTGATTCCCCCCTCCCTCCCTGTCTCTCTCTGTGTCTGTGCCTCTCTCTGTCTGTCTGTCTCCCCCGCCCCCCCCCCCACAAGCCTCCTCAGCTCCTGAAAGTAGCCTGGTCGGCCCGCCAGCCCGCTGGCTGTACTTACTCGCTTGCTCTCTCACCTATCCACCGAACAAAGGAACCTGGTGTCCGGTGGGTGAGCAAGCGAGCGAGCGAGCAACCATGGCCGGCGGGCCAGCGGATTGTTCGGCGTTGCCGCAGCAACTTTTCTTACCCGCCCGCCGGCCAGTCGGCCACAGTTACTCACTCACACACGGACGCCAGGTTCCTTCGTCCGGTGGGTAGGTGAGTGAGCGAGTAACCACAGCTGGCGGGCAGGCAGGTTGTTGGGCGCTGCCGCAACAAGTTTCTTTGCCCGCCCGTGCTTGCTTGCTTGCTCGCTCACCCACCCACCGGACGAAGGAACCTGGCGTCCCCGTCCCCGTCCCCGGCGTTCACTCGCCTTAGCCTGCCCCGGCCGCCCGGCTGCGCGCTCTGTCCAGGGGGATGCCCCCCCCTCCTCCTCCTCCTTGGCGCTGCGGCCCGGTCCCTACCAAGCCACGGACCGGCACCGGTCCGCGGACCGGGGGTTGGGGACCCCTGATGTAGACCAATACCATTGAGGGCAACAGACTCGTGCATTACCATTAGGGATGATGGGCTCTGTAGTCCAAGACCAAATTCAGGGTGGGGGGGAGCAAAACCCAATCAGCACAACTCTCCTGCCAGGATGCCCAAGTCGCAGAGAGGACAATGGGCTCTGTAGTCCAAGGGTGACAGGCTCTGTGGCAGATCGACCTTTTGAAGACTGTGTAGCGGATCACAATGTTGGACGATGGGCTCTGTAGTCTGAACCCATTGACGATACTCTCTGGTCTAGGGGACCACCCTTTTGGAGGATGGGCTCTGTAGTCCGAAGCCACCGCCTACAGAAGCCTTCCCCCCGCCGCTGCCATAGAAACAAGCCCCTCCCCCGGGCCCCAAGGCCACGCCCATCTCACCTTTTTGCCTCTCTTGCCTTCCTCCTCCATGTCTCAGGCGGGGCCCGGAGGCATCTTCCCCGCCGGGCTCCCCTCGCCCTTCACTGCCCCGCCATCGCCGCCTTGGGGAAGCCCCAGAGGCTTCAAGCCGAGCTCGAAAAAGCGCCTCCGCCTCCGCCCCGGCACCAACTTTTCAATACTGCCGCCATCTTGGGCGTCGGCGGCGTTCCCGGCATGCCCCGCGCGCGCGCCTCTCCTCGCCTCTCCTCTCCTTCACGCCCGGCGACGACGCTCGGCTAATGGGAGGACTGACGTCAGTCCTCCGCGGAAGAGAAGAGACTAAGGCGAGCCCGGCTGTGGTCGGAGGCCCGAGGCGCATGCGCAAATTAATTCCGAATTAGAGAAGGTAGATCGATGAAAAATAGAAAGGTTCCGGTGTAGTATAACTGTTCATCCAAAGACATGGATCTACGATACAATAAAAGGATTCTGGAATAGTATAAACACTAATAACAGAGAATAATATAAACATTCACCCGAAGACAGAGATCTATGACTTTTTTCTGGAGTAGTAGGGATATTTCTACGAATAGAAAGATTCCTATAATTAATCCGAAGACATAGAGTTATGAAATTTAGAAAGGTTCCGGAATATTATAAATATTTAAACGAAGACATAGATATATGATATTATAGGCGAGTTCATGGGTAATATGAATATTAATAAAGGGGATTAGTACGATATAAATATGTAGATAGAAATATGTAATTATAGAAAGGTTCCAGGATAGTATACATATTAATAAAGGAGAATAGTATATCCGAAGACATAGGGTAGTTTATCTATTCAAATGAGGACGTAGATATATGAAAAATAAGAAAGGTTCCGATGGTATGTAACTCTTTATTCACCAACAGGAATTAGAAGAATTTATAAAATCTATAATAGCTCCACAGAGGACATTAATATTCTTTAGAATTATAGCAAATAATATATTAAGGAAAGTATCCGTAATAAAAAATATTGTTGGTTGCTGATGTTATTGTTTATTATTGCTGGTGGGTGTTATTATTATTGTATAAATAGTGGATATCATCATCATGTTGTCTGTTCTCTATTAAGTGCCACTTCAGATCGGAAGTTGTAAGACCGTCCTCCGTCCCACCCCCTGGAGTCCGAAACTCGATCGTGATTGGTTGGAAGTCTTGTTCCTTCCTTTTTCGAGCGTTTGAAATGCCGTAAAAAACTACATGCTCCGTGAGGGCGGCAAGTAACACCGGAAATAGTAAGATGATACTCCCTTTCTTGGGCCCGCCCGCTACAAGGCGTCATTGATTGGACGCCTGGTTCGTTCCTAACTTTAAACGCCCTAGGGCGGGAAGAAAAAAACTACACGCTCATTTGAGGGCGGGCTTCTTATGCGCCCCGCCCCTATTGGTGATTGGTCGAACGGCCGATAGCGGGAGGAAAAAGCAGAAGTCGATTGACCGCTGCAGGTCACGTGCGCAGAAGGGGCGGAGCGGTGGAAGAGTGCCGAGGGAAGAAATGGCGAGAGGAGCAGCCGGGCGGCCTGTAACGTGGATCCGCCTCCATCCCAAGCGGAGGGTCGGTGAAGGCCACCGGGCTCGGTGCGTCCATGCGGGTGAGTCTCCGGCGGGGTTGCGGGAGGGACTCTCGACCCCGAAAGACTCGGGTTTCGACCCCGCAACGGAGGCCGCTTGGCCGGGCCTACCTCCCTTCCCGCCGGACTACAATCCCCAGCAGACCACGCGGCGCCATTCCCCGTGGGCTGCTTCGGACTTCGTGGAGCTTCTCTAGGCCGGCGGCTTTGGAGGCAGATGGCCACGTGGCCCGGGATTGGCTGGGTGTGTGGAGGGGAGACAGCTCGCTGAGGACTAGTGATTTGATCGTCTCTGTAAAAGTGAAAGCTGTGAAGGTTTAGAAGGCTGCGGGAATTGGGTGTGCGCACGTGCGTTGGATGCGTGTTTGGGGATGAAAGTGTAGATTCCCATGCGGGGAACGTGTAGATCGATATGAACACGCATCTATTTAATCTATATTCATCTGTCTATCATCTATTCACCATCTATCCTTATCTAATCAATCTATATATCTATCATAGATATAGATATATAGGATATATGTGTATTTGTGTTCTATTTAATATTTGTATTTATCCAGTCTATAGAGATATATACGGATAAATATGCATATAGATAGATAGATATATAGATATTTCTATACACATGCAAATAGATAATATTATATGTGTGTATCTCTCGCCTCCCAATCAGGAGGTTGTGAGTTCAATCCTAGGGAGAGGCAGAGGTAGGGTCTCCTGCTTGGGCAGGGGGTTGGACTAGATGACCTTCAAGGTCCCTTCCAATTCTGTTCATCTGTATCTGCACGTACATAATGTTGTGTTCTTTTCTCATTTGTGCACAGGGAACACGTGACTTCACCAAACACCATTGGGACTCGAATTCCTGACACAGCTCATCGGTCGCTAAGGGTGTTGCACCCAATTTTTGCCACGGTTGTTAAGTGAATCACGTGGGCGTACAGCAAATCCGGCTTCTGCTATTGATGATGGCAACGGGAGGGTCACAAATGGCAACCATGGGGTTGCGGTACGACGGTTGTACGTGTGAGGACTCTTCGTGATTTGCTTGTTTCGGTGACGTTTTAACTTCCAACAGTTGCTAAATGAACGTAAGTCAAAGAATAGCTGTAATTGAGTCTTTTCCAAGAGGGGCTTTTAGAAGGAACTTGACAATAAGGCCACAAATTGTGTGACGAACCACAACCCTTTGCGAACAAAATTTGCATTGGTTGAGGGTCTTCGCCTTTTTCTTGGTTTGTCTTCCTTAAATGCCTGGTAATCCTCTTAAGAGTTGCTGGCTTGTGGATAGGACTCGCATCTGCGTCGGAAGCCCGTCGCAAGTACGCAAACCTTCCAGCGTGGCTGGGTCTTGCCAATGACCTCGATCATTCCTGTTGTGTTTGCAAAAAAAACCCCGGGACGGTTTGAGGCCTCTCCCCGTCCTTCTTCAGGGAGAGGTTATAGAAATCCCGGACAAGAGTTCGTCCTTGCCTTACAGCCACATTCCTGTTGCTAAGTGAGACAAATGATTCTCTTATCTCTGCCCCCCCTATTCCTGTTGTCACTAAGCGAATCCCTGCCGTTGTACGAATCTAGGGTTCCTCGTTGGCTGAAGGTCACAGTAGGGCAGTGTTTCTGAACCGTGGTGTGCTGGCTGGGGGATTATGGGAGTTGTAGTCCACAGGACTTAAAAGTCGCCGTGGTTGAGAAACACTACAATAGGGCATCAGGTGACCCTGGGACTGCGACTGTCATAAGTACGAGTCAGTTGCTGCTTTGAGTGGGAAACGGTTGCATGCCCAGATTTCCATTGCAGCACCTGACTCGTATTTACAATGGTCACTAACTGAGGACTAATGTGATTCAGCCTGGAAATATTTCTTCCTTCTAATTTGAGTGCTCTCTTTTTGTTTTTGTCTAGGAGAATCTAACCCTCTCCCCTCACCGCGGTGCTTGTCCCTTCGGGATATGTGGGACACCAAATACCATCATCCCCAGCCCTTCTGGCCCTTCCTCAGGTAAGGCCTGGTGGGAGTTGGGGGGACTTCCAAAAAAAATATGGATTCCGAATTTTGCTCTGCATCTTATGATGACCTTTCTTACCAGTAGTCTTACTTACTACTTTCTTATAAGCAGTCCTTGTCTTACGACTGACGTGGAGCCTAGAGTTATGGTCGTAAGTCGAGGTGTTGTATTACCAGACCTGGTTTTTGTGCCTAAACTTGCATGTAAATTCAGACATGGATGAGGCAGACTTCAAAAGAGGCCAAATACCTGTACAACATTTACTGAGTAAATAAATATAGGTATAGCTTATAGGTGGGACTTGATCTACGTAAATACATACAGGTGTACTGTCCTCGGTTTATGGCCATTTGTTTAGCGACCGCTGGACATTACAACAGGCGCTGGAAAAAAAGGATGGTGCGTGGAGGACTATATGCACACCACCGCTGGGGCTGCCATCAGCGACAACTGGTTGTAAATGCCCCTCACTCAGCGGTGTTGTGACTTTGGTCACTAAACGAGGACTGGCTCCAGGGATCTGGCGGGGGGGGGGAAGAAAGCACTTTGCGCTTTCTCTGGTTCTCAAATCTCTGTCTTGTCTTCCTCTCTTGGGCCCTTAACAGTGGCCGCTTTCACACAACCTCGGAGTGCGGATGTGAGTTTGTTCGGCTTCTGTCTTCACAACCCCAAATGATGGCGGAATTGGGCTTCCTCTGGCGTGGCTTCTCTTCGCTCCAGATGGTTTGTCGACAAGCCAGCTTTGAAGGTTCGGCTCTGGTAAACGTGGTTACTACCTTTCAAGCTATTTTTACACCCAGGCAAGACACTGGTTAATTGACGACGAAACTTTTGACGTGTTAAAAATAAAAACTTTATGCAAAAGAAGATTCGGCTCTGTATCTCGTCATGATCACGGGTCAATATTTTAATCCGCTTTATCAAGCGCTAAGAGACAAGTGTGTCAAACTTGACAGGTGTGTGGACTTCAACTCCCAGAATCCCCCAGTCTGCCTGCTTTTAAGAGGGGAGGACTTCAACCCCTTTTGGACTAAAATAGACCTTTTATGATTTTAATTTTGCTTGAACACGATAAACACTTAAAACACGTAAAAAGGCAGAGATTCCCACATCCCTCCACTGACACGGATGTTTGAACATGTTCCACATGTTTCATGGTAGAAATAAAGCTTACTGGACCCAAAATAATAATAGGGAGTGAGAAGGGGAAATCCTCCTTGATAGAAGTTTTAAAAAAAAGAGATTTTTAAAAAATATAGTAACAATGCATTTTTAAAGGGACAAATTTTTGTAATCATAGTTGTGCTGTTAAATTGTACTGGAATAATTTGGGGAAAGTGATGGGGGTCATTAAGATTGAAAACTAGGTTGGTGCAAAGGTGAAATGTTGGACTAGAAACTGGGATGGTGAGTTCTAGTCCCGACTTAGGTACAAAAGCTACCTGGGTGACTGGGCCAATCGCCAGGAGACTGGGACTTCTAGTCCCGCCTTAGGCATGAGAACCAGCTGGGTGACTGGGCCAATCACCAGGAGACTGGGACTTCTAGTCCCGCCTTAGGCATGAGAACCAGCTGGGTGACTGGGCCAATCACCAGGAGACTGGGACTTCTAGTCCCGCCTTAGGCACGGAAGCCGGCCTTTAGGGAGGGGGGGGAGGGCTTTGGGCCAGTCACTCTTAGCCCAACCTACCTGGCAGGGTTGTTGTGGGGGGAATGTACACAGGTTCATTCTGTGCCTTCACCATCTTGAGTTAACTTCCCACGTAGTAAAGGCAGAGTAAAAATCGATACGAATAAACGTGGATTTAAGTTCCTGGCTGGGGGCTTTAGTGCCCATCATCCACGCCCACACCTCTCGCCCTGAAGAGGAAGCGGCCGTGCCCGCCCCACCTGCCTGCCAGCCTCTCTTCTGAGTCACTTGCAGCCTGGAGGGAGGAAGTTTGCGGTCAACCCGACGACAAGAAGGTTTCTCGGAACAAAAGGATGACGGAGACCATGCTTCCCTTCCGCCCCCCTGGAGATGGGGCACTGTTTTTTGGGGTGGTTGTTTTTGCTGCACTGCTTCCAGTGGAGGCTTATGGGAGGAGATCAAAGTCATCAGAAGTCTCTCTCTCCCCCTCCCCATGGGATGACAACAGACTTGGAAGGGACCTCGGAGGTCATCTAGTCCAGCCCCCACTCTAGCAGGAGACCCTTACAGAATCATACACTAGCGGGGTTGGAAGGGACCTCGGAGGTCATGTATCCGCGACCGCCTCCTGCCCCATACATCCCTTCGACCGATCCGCTCCCACAGAGAGGGCCTTCTCAGGGTACCCTCGGCCGGGCAATGCCGGTTGGCGGTGCCCAGGGGAAGAGCCTTCTCTGTGGCGGGCCCTGCCCTCTGGAACGACCTGCCCCCTGATCTACGCACCATCGTGGACCTCCGCCTTTTCCGCCAACGTCTTACAACCTATTTATTCCAACAAGCCGGCCTAGAATAACCCTGTTTCTGACTTTCTATAGGGATAATTTTTAAATTTTAGAGTTTTATTAATTTTAGCACAGGGAATATTTAATTAGTTTTTTGATAATTTTGTATTTTTGTATGTTTTTAATGATGCCTGTGCGCCGCCCTGGGTCTTTTTTTAGGAGAAGGGCGGGGTATAAATTTAATAAAATAAATAAATAAACAAATGTAGCCCAGAAAATATTAAATATTCAAGTATATATTCAAGAGTGAGATATAAAAGGGGAGAGGAATATATAGTTAGGATAGATTAGCGAAGGTAAGGGAATGAGAAATGACACCAAAATATATTTGGCCTTGCAGAAATACTATCCCAGGAAAACAAACTGAAGTCCTTCAGACTTAAAAAAGTTGCAAAGGTTGGAGAGTTCTAATCCACTTCTGCTCCATCCTTCCCTCACAACTGCTTCCACACAATCTGCGTTTGTGCGATCTCCGTCAAACACAAAAAAGCAGGGTCTCCCTTGGCTGTAGGAAACGGCAGAACGAATTCCCGCGAGCCATTCACCACATTTTAATCGTCTGTTGTGTGGGACAAGGTTGCACAGTTGTGGCTGTGGAAACTGCATTCTTTCCTGCACACTCCCAAGGGCACACAAAGGCACGCACAAAAACAACCCCTCTAGGGCAAAGAAACATCAGGCAGAGCTAAGAAACACGGGAATTTCTCAAGTATTAAATCCAGTCCTTTTCTTCCTCCACAAACCCCCCTCTCTTCTAGCACTGATGGTGTTCCCTAGTTGGGTCACGAAACGTCTGTAAGAAAAAACCCCATCTCAGAGAGCAGCAAGGACCCCCAGTCCTTTTCTTCTTCCTGTTCCTCTCCCTAAACCTAACCTCCCTTCTAATACTGATGCTGTTCCCTAGTTGGGCCATGAGATGTCTGCAAGAAACTTTCCTAGCTCAGAGAGCCCCCCCCCCTCCCTCCCCCCGGAGCCCCACCTCCAGTTCAACCCTGAGCTACAAGTATCCTTTTATGGGGTTTGCAGTTTATTTCAAGACCCCGCCTATTCTGAGCCTCCCTCTCGAACACAGGCCCTGCACCTCTTCCTCCAGAAGTGTTTTGCCACACTCTTGTGAGGTTTGACTTGCGGTGGGGGAAATGTCACTTCCTCTCTCTTTCTCACAAGCCGGGCTCCCAAGAGTAGCTACTCCACCCACAGACCACAGCCGGTGCATGTGGGTTGGCAAAGAGGCTTTGGAGTTGAGGGGGGGGGGGCGCTTGATGGACAGAAGCACCCAGCTGTGCTGCCTGGGGGATTCTGGGAGTTGAAGTCCACGGGGTCTGCAGGGGTCTGCAAAGTTGGCTCTTTTAAGACTGGTGGACTTCAGTTGGCAGTCCACCAGTCTTAAAAAGAGCCAACTTTGCTGACCCCCTAGCTCTAGGGGGTTGGACTAGATGACCTCCGAGGTCCCATCCAATCTCCCGTTATTCTGGGATTGTGTAAAGGCGTCCTGGTTGAGATGACCTCCCGGGTGACCTTCCAACCCAGTTATTTGCAATTCTAGGTCTCCTGCTTGAGCGGTGGGGGGGGGGGTGGGTGTTGGACTAGATGACCTCCAAGGTCCCTTCCAACTGTGATTTTGTTCGAGTCTTCTGGTTGGACTAGATGATCTCCACCCTGCTATTCCGTAAGGGTCTCCTGCTTGTGCAGGTTGGAGTAGATGACCTCAAAAGTCCTTTTTTCAGTTCCCTTATAATCTCCGTTTTTTAAGTGAGGACTTTAAGTCTGGCTGGAGAATTCTGGGAGCTGAAGTCCTTCAGACTTAAAGTTGCAAAGGTTGGAGACCCCTGGATTAGAAGACCTGCCAACAGTGGAGAAACCTAAGTTTTGGTGTCTGTTGTGTTCTGGTAGGGTGGCCGCCCCTCCTCGTACTTCTGTGCGGTAAACGTAGTTGTGGGTTCCTTGTCAAAATGTTGTGCTTCCTGTACCATTGGCTAAGCTGCTCAATCTTGAAGACACAATGGAGAGAGAACAAAGGAGACATTTCAGGTGGGACCTTTCAGTGTCTTGGACTTGACATCCATCGTTCAAAGAGAACGATGATCCGCCTTCCAAATTTACGATGGATGGAAACAGACCAACGTTTATGTCTCCAGCAAGTCAGAAGCGGCTGTCTGAACCACACCAGTCACGCTCCTGGTCCTCTTCATAACTTCGCTGTCTTTGGAGGACATCATGTCTTTCTGGTGGCCTTCTACGACGTTCTCCAACTTCTCCAAGCTTTAGGTTCTCCGTGGAGGACTTTGGGAGCCTCTTCTTAAGAGGGATCCATCCATCCTGTAAGACCCATTCTCTGGAGGACATTAGATGCCTTCTTTGGTGGTCTCCTATGATGTTCTCTAAGTTCTCCAAGATTTAGAGTTTAGATTCTCCATGGAGGACTTCGGGGCCTTCTTGTCCAGAAGGATCCACCCATCCTATAAGATTCTGTTGAGGACACTAAAGCCTATAAGATCTCTGGAGGACATTAGATGCTTTCTTTCTTGGCCTATCAAGTTATCCAAGTTATCCAGAGTGTATGTTCTCCATGGAGACCTCTTCTCCAGAGGGATCCATCCATCCTAAAAGATCCCGTTCTCTGGAGGATTTAGATGCCTTCTCTGGTGGTCTCCTATGAGGTTCTGCAGGGTTTAGGGTTTAAGTTCTCCGTGGAGGACTTCGGGACCTTCTTCTCCAGAGGAATCCATTCATCCTGTAGATCCATTCTTGGGAGGATATTAAATGTCTTCCCTGGTGGTCTCCTAATGAAGTTCTCCGTGTTCTGCAGGGTTTAGGGTTTAGGTTCTCTATTGAGGACTTTGAAGCCCTCATCTCCAGGAGAATCCATCCATCCTATAGATCCATTCTTGTGGTCTCCTAATGAAGTTCTCCGTGTTCTGCAGGGTTTAGGGTTTAGGTTCTCTATTGAGGACTTTGAAGCCCTCATCTCCAGGAGAATCCATCCATCCTATAGATCCATTCTTGTGGTCTCCTAATGAAGTTCTCCGTGTTCTGCAGGGTTTAGGGTTTAGGTTCTCTATTGAGGACTTTGAAGCCCTCATCTCCAGGAGAATCCATCCATCCTATAGATCCATTCTTGTGGTCTCCTAATGAAGTTCTCCGTGTTCTGCAGGGTTTAGGGTTTAGGTTCTCTATTGAGGACTTTGAAGCCCTCATCTCCAGGAGAATCCATCCATCCTATAGATCCATTCTTGTGGTCTCCTAATGAAGTTCTCCGTGTTCTGCAGGGTTTAGGGTTTAGGTTCTCTATTGAGGACTTTGAAGCCCTCATCTCCAGGAGAATCCATCCATCCTATAGATCCATTCTTGTGGTCTCCTAATGAAGTTCTCCGTGTTCTGCAGGGTTTAGGGTTTAGGTTCTCTATTGAGGACTTTGAAGCCCTCATCTCCAGGAGAATCCATCCATCCTATAGATCCATTCTTGTGGTCTCCTAATGAAGTTCTCCGTGTTCTGCAGGGTTTAGGGTTTAGGTTCTCTATTGAGGACTTTGAAGCCCTCATCTCCAGGAGAATCCATCCATCCTATAGATCCATTCTTGTGGTCTCCTAATGAAGTTCTCCGTGTTCTGCAGGGTTTAGGGTTTAGGTTCTCTATTGAGGACTTTGAAGCCCTCATCTCCAGGAGAATCCATCCATCCTATAAGATCAACCCTTAGAGCAGGGGTCCCCAACCCCCGGTCCGTGGCTTGATAGGAACCGGGCCGCAGTGAGCGGTGCAACTCTTAGAAAGGGCTGGAGAGGAGGAGGAGGGGGCAGCCCCTTGGGCAGAGTGCGCACTGGGGGCGGGAGAGTGCAGGCATGGCTGCTCGTGCCGTTGGGGACCCAAGAGGGGCGAGTGAGCTGACTCACCCCCCCGCGCGCATGCGCCGCCTGTTCCCCCTCCCCCCCCCTCCGCTCCCCCTCTACGCCGGCCGAGCCATGGCCACCGGTCCGTGGAATTTTTTTAACATGAAACCGGTCCCTGGTGCCAAAAAGGTTGGGGACCCCTGCCTTAGAGAACAATAACCAAGGAAGTGGACCTGCAGCAAAGCAGTTAGTTCTGCAAACCACAAGCTCCACCTTCTCCTTGAGACGGAAATCACCCTACTTGACTCACCCTTCTTTCCACTGACGAGCGAGGACGCTTGTCTGTCCTGTCAAACAGACTAACTTCTCCGGGGAACATGGCAGAGCAAGAGAGCCTGGAATTTGGGAAAGCTGATTTTGTCCTCTTGGACCAGGTGACAATGGAGGACTTCCTGGAGAACCTAAAGCTCAGGTAAGGTTTGGAGGGGGGGCAAAGGAAGCGAACGATGGGTCTTGTTTCTGAGAAGAGATCAATTGGCGACTTCGGAATCTTCTGAGAGAACAGCCAAGTTCATAGCCTTGATGGAGATCTTTGTCATTGGTGGCTTCCCAACAGAGGTCCATCATCTTGTTCTTCAGAACCTTCTTCAGAACCGGCAGTCTTTCGGGCAAAGAGTTGCCACTCACATTAGTGGGAAAGCCCAGCCTTCTGTCAAAATGAAACTTCTGGGCAGCGCTGGGGTTCAATACTGAAACCAGTTTGGTCTGGTGGTTAAGGCACCAGGCTAGAAACTAGGCGGTGGTGAGTTCTAGTCCTGCCTTAGGCATGAAAACCAGCTGAGCGATTTGGCGCCAATCACCAGGTGACCGTAAGTTCTAGTCCTGCCTTAAGCAAGAAATCCTACTGGATGACTTTGAGCCAATCAAAAGGAGACTGGGAGTTGTAGTCTCGCCTTTGGCATGGAAGCCTGTTGGGTGACTCTGGGCCAATCACTGGGAGATTGTGAGTTCTAGCCCCTCTCAGCCCAATCCACCTCACAAGGTTGTCCTTGTGTGGAATAGAGGAGGAGGAGGAGGAGGAGGAGGAGGAGGAGGAGGAGGAGGAGGAGGAAGAAGGATTGCACCTGCATCGTGTCTATGCCTATCTGTATCATTCTTAAAATTTTATGGAATGGAGTCCAACTCCCAGAATCCCCCCAGCCAGCTATGCTTTAAGAGGGATGGACTCCAATTCCCAGAATCCCCCATTCAGTTATGCTTTAAGAGGGGAGGAATCCCACTCCCAGAATCCCCCATTCAGCTATGCTTTAAGAGGGAAGGACTCCCACTCCCAGAATCCCCCATTCAACTATGCTTTAAGAGGGGAGGACTCACTCCCAGAATCCCCCAGTCAGCTATGCTTTAAGAGGGGAGGAATCCCACTCCCAGAATCCCCCATTCAGCCATGCTTTAAGAGGGAAGGACTTCCACTCCCAGAATCCCCCAGTCAGCTATGCTTTAAGAGGGATGGACTCCAATTCCCAGAATCCCCCATTCAGCCATGCTTTAAGAGGGGAGAACTTCCTCTCCCAGAATCCCCCAGCCAGCATCCTTTAAGAGGAATGGACTCCAACTCCCAGAATCCCCTAGCCGGCATGCTTTAAGATTCTTGGACTTCATGGAGACAGGGGAATCCTGGGAGTTGAAGTCCTCCCTCATAAAATCGGTGGAACACACTCTATGGTAATGTTTCTCAACTTTGTCCACTTGAAGATGACTGGACTTCAGCTCCCAGAATTCCCCAGCCAGCGAATGCTGGCTGGGGAATTCTGGGAATTGAAGTCCTGACGTCTTCAAGTGGCCAAGGTTGAGAAACACTGCTCTATGGCAACAAAACCAACATCAGGCAAGCCCCCATTTCCAACTAACTAGGTTAATTCCGAGCCAGAAAGCCTTGTGAAGTCACCTCCTTAGACGGAGGGCGTGGTGGCTCATATCAGATCACGTGGGAGGAAGCAGAAGGCCGGGAGGGAATCAAAATGACTCAAGTCGGAGCTAATTTTGAAATCAGGAAACGCATCGCTCGCACTCGGAGCCTGGCTTCCCTCACTTCTCGTTTCCACGTTTATTTTTTCGTTTTATTTCTTTGTTCCATTTGCATTTAAAAAACCCCCATCTCCCCAGTACCGGTATGGCAAGTCCTCGACTTAACAGCAGTTCGTTTTAATGACCGTTCCAAGTTACAACAGCACTGAAAAAAATGAGCATTTTTTGCACTTACGACCGTCACGGTCACGGGATCAAAATGCAGATACTCCAAAGGTGGGTTGCTCCTGGTTTGGCCCAGATTGGGTGAACCGGTAGTAGCGGTGGGGGAGGACTCTGCCACATGCGAGCAAACCAGTAGTAAAACAATTGGAAGCCCACCACTGAGACCCTCTGCACCTGACTCGTATTTATGACGGTTGCAGCGTCCCAGTGTCACATGATCCCTTTTTGCGACCTTCTGAAAATCCTGATTCACTTAACAGCCCATTTACTAGCTTATCCACTGCCAGGATTCACTTAACAAAGATGGCAAGGAAGGTCGTACAATGAGGCAAACCTCATTTAACTAAGGTCTCACTTAACGACCGAAATTTGGGGCTCATTTGTGGACATAAGTCAAAACTGCCTGTGGTCCTCACTGAATGTCCAGAATTAAGCTCCAAACTTCCATCGCTCAGCAAAACAGAAGCCTAAAGTGAATTTTGCCCTATTTTATGACCTTTCTGGCCGCCGTTGTTAAGCAAGTGGTTGAACAGATGGATAGATTCATATTATCTCTGTACAGATAGTCCTCAACTTACAACTGTAAATTTCGGAGTCCGACATTTCCATCCCTGAGTCAGACAAGTTGCTAAATGAGTTTTAACTCAATTTATGACCTTTCCTGCCACCGTTGTTAAGTGAATCCCTGCATGTTCATCCTATGGTTGTTAAGTGAACTTGACTTCCCCATTGACATTGCTTGTTGGAAGAGGATCGAGTGTTTCCAGGGAGATGGCGACCGTCATAAATACAAGTCATTTGCCAAGCTGAATTTTTAAATGCGTAAAAAACAGTCACGGGCCCCTTTTTTCAGTGCTATGGCGACTTTGAACCGTCTCTAAACGAATGGTTGTAAGTCAAGGACTTCCTGTCTCGTCTCATGGACTTTTTCTCCAGAGCCCCCGAAGGCAAAAGAAGAAGCAATGGATGGAAACCCATCCAGGACAGAAGCAACCTAGAAGGAAGGAGGGATTTCCTCATGATGAGGACAATTAACCCATGGAACTCCTTGCCACCAGAAGTGGTGGTTGATCCCTCACCGTGGGTAGATTGGACGACTGTTGGCCCAGTATGAACCAACACAACCATCCAAAGATTGTCTCCCGATTCTAGGCACGTGGAGTTGTCCTCGCCGTGATCCCACCACAAATGTGGTCAGCCTGTAAGCCTCTGAGATGCCTCCTTAACTGTGTCTCCGTCTTTCGCCAAACCAGGTTTGAGAAGGGACGCATCTACACATACATCGGGGAAGTTGTGGTCTCCGTCAACCCATACAAACCTCTCTCGCTCTACGGGAAGGACGCGATCGAGCATTACAGGGGTCGGGAATTGTACGAGAGGCCACCTCATCTCTACGCCGTGGCCGACGCGGCCTACAAGGCCATGAAGAGACGGGCCATGGACACCTGTGTGGTCATCTCAGGTAAGGGTCCCACCTCTCGCTTTCTCCATCCAGAAAAGGGTTGCCCCATGGTAACAACCATCTTGATCTGTCTAGTTGGAGATTGGTTTGACGTAGATTACGGAGGTAAGTTCAACTCGGAATAGGAATGGAGCTGGAAGGGACCTCTGAGGTCCTCTAGTCCAATCCCGTCCTCAAGCAGGAGACCCTTACAAGAATAACAAGAAGGGACCTCAGAGGTCATCTAGCCCAGCTCTCTGCTTGAGCTGGAGATCCTTAGCGAATACAAGAGGGTGATTCTGTAAGGGTCTCCTGTTTGAGCAGGGGGTTGGGCTGGATGATCTCCAAGGTCCCTTCTATTCTAATTGAGTGTTTGGTGGTTTGCAAGCCCCCATAGGTTAAGACTCAGTGGGGTATTGATCCATCTAGAGGGTATCCACACAGACCAGGTAGGTGTGCAGGAAGGAGATGGACAGATTTAATCTCCAGGGTCAACTCAAGAAGGCTTAGCTATTTTTCATCGAATGGATCGAATGGATTCAGCCTTATGACTCTTACATAAGCTGCATGCTCTTATTGCTGAGAATAGAGCTGGAAGGGACCTTGGAGGTCATGTAGTCCAACCCACTGCTCGAGGCAGGAGATCCTATTACCATTTCAGACGAGTGACTGTCCAGTCTAAATTCATCAACCGATCAATTAATTAAGTTAAGAATCATTAACTTAAGGGTTAAGCTCCTCTCTGAATCATTTGGGGTCCTATGTACTCTCTGAGAGGGGTGGGTTTCTTGCAGACGTCTAACGACCCAAGTAGGGAATGTCATCAGTGCTAGAAGGAGGGGGGGAGAATGACTGTTTTCTGAGCTGGGTGGTAATTAGATAAAGAAAACTCTGGAAGAAACCAACCCAGCTCAGAAAGCACCAAGGACCCCAAAGGTCTCCTCCTCCCCCTCTTCCTCCTCCTCCCTTCTACCCCTGATGATGATCCCTAGTTGGGTCACGAAACGTCTGCAATCAAACAGCCCAGCTCAGAGAGCATAAAGTCCCTTCGGGGAGAGGGAGCGGTATATAAATAAAAATTTGATTGATTGATTGATAAAGACCTCCAAAGTCTTCCTCTTCGTCTTCCTCCTCCCTCACGCCAGGAGCACAGAGGGGGAGCCAAAATAGACACACCTACCCCAGTACAAACACACACCAATGGTGGGTTTCAAATTTTTTAGAACCTACTCTGTAGGTGTGGCCTATTTTGTGGGCGTGGCTTGGCAGTCATGTGACAGGGTGGGAGTGGCCACCTTTTTAAAATGTGGTGAAACTCATTTAACAACGCTCTTGCTTAGCAGCCAAAATTTTGGACTCAATTGTGTTGATAAATTATTTCTTTCTTTCTTTCTTTCTTTCTTTCTTTCTTTCTTTCTTTCTTTCTTTCTTTCTTTCTTTCCTTTCTTTCTTTCCTTTCTTCCTTTCCTTTCCTTTCCTTCCCGTTGGGTCACTGGCAGTGGTGGGCCAGATTTACTTCCAGGTATGCCGGTGGAACCCCCTCTCACCGGTTCTCTAAATTTCACCAACCGGCTCTCGCGAGTAGGTGAGAGCCTGCAGAAACCCACCCCTGATTCACGCACAAACACATCCCACCCTCCATCCCTCCACAATCCAAGATCCACTTACTATCCTGGTCTCTTTTAGGAGAAAGTGGGGCCGGAAAAACCGAAGCCAGCAAGTACATCATGCAGTATATCGCTGCCATCACCAATCCGAGCCAGAGGGCTGAAGTGGAAAGGTAAGTTGAGTCCAGGCAGTCCTCAACTTACGACCCTTTGTTTCGCCACCGTCCGAAGTTACATTGGCCCTGAAAACAGGGACTTAGCACCATTTTTCGCCTTGACGACTGCCGCAGCGTCCCTGTGGTCAGGTGAGCAAAATCCAGGCACCCGGCCACTGACTCATATTTATGACGGTCGCAGAGTCCCCCGGGGTCATGCGATCCCCTTTAGTGACCTTCTGATGAGCAAAGGGCGTGAGGAAGCTGGATTTTGCTGAACAAGGGTGTGGCTCGTTAAAGGACTGCAGGGGTTCGCTTAATGACGACGGCAAAGAAGGTCACGAAAGTCACTTAGCAAAGGTCTCGCCTTGCAAGGGTCCCATTGTGGTCGTAAGTCGAGGACTAGCTCTACAGAGGCATTACCCATCCGTCTATCCATTTGTTTCACGACCTTGGCAACTTTGGTGGACTGCAACTCCCAGAATTCATCAGCCAGGAAACTTCGTTGACTTCAACTCCCAGAATTCATCGGCCAGGAAGCTTCATTGACTTCAACTCCCAGAATCCCCCAGCCCGTCTTAAAGCTGCTAAGGTTGTGATCCCCTCGAATACTCTCGATAGCAGACTTTCCGGGGGTGTAAAGCCCACCCATTGCTCATGCTCACTCGGTGGCCGCCCTGGGTCCTAACAAGGAGAAGGGCGGGGTATAAATTTAATAAAATAAATAAAATAAAATAAATGTGACGGTCGATCCTTGGAATCGCTCGCTCACATTGTATTCACATGCCCCTACTACCAGGAGAAAAGACTACAACTCATCTCCCCTATTTGCCAAAGATTTCCCGGACTAACCGGAAATCAGAGTCTTCGCTTTCTTCTCCAGGACACTGACCCTAGGACCACACTGAAGGTTGCAAATTTTTTTTGTTGCAGTCTTAGCTTGTAAGAACCGTGGGAAGGGTCGGGTTGGTCCCACTGGCTGAGGCCAGTTGTGCCGATTGTTTGCAGCATACCACTCGGTAGCCGCATGGTTTGGTTTATGGTTTATTAAATTTATATACCGCACCCTTTCCCAAAAGGGACTCGGGGCGGTGCACGGGCAACATATATAAACATTACAATATACAAAATATAAAACCAAATTAAATTAATATCCCTGTGCTAAAAAATTTAAATAAGTTAAAACAATATCCCTGGTGCTGACATGTAGATCTCGTGTAAATCTTTACATGGTATCTTCTATTTATGCTCAATTCGAACTGATCATACTCCTAAACCAGGGGTCTGCAAAGTTGGCTCTTTTAAGATTGGTGGACTTCAGCCCCCATGCTGGCTGGGGAATTCTGGGAGTTGAAGTCCACCCGTCTTAAAAGAGCCGACTTTGCAGACCCCTGTCCTAAACCATAGATTTAAATTTCTATTTATTTTATTTATTTTATTTTATTATTTTATTAATTTCTATAACAGTTAGATGGTACGGTTGACAGAATGGTCCTTGTCATTGATTTTGCCTGTTGTCTCCCACCCTTCAGTGGGGCTCGGCTGTATATCCCCATGTGATTTGTTTATCTTGCCTTTTGGTCCATGGCTGCAATAAAGTTTTATCTATCTAAGCTGCTAAGGTCACAAGCCCCCACTCTAGAACCAGGAATAAATAAAATAAAATAAATACCTGATCCACCAACATTTTTTTAAAAAAACTTCTTCCTAACAACCCTGCGAGGTAGGATGGTCAAAGACAGGGATGTCCAAACTTGGGAACTTTAAGACTTGTGGACTTCAACTCCCAGAATTCCCCAGCCAGCTATGGTCCACAAGTCTTAAAGTTCCCAAGTTTGGACATCCCTGGTCAAAGAGGAAGCCGAATAGGCCAATGGGGGACTTCCTTAGGGGCTCAGGAGGAGCCGTAAAATCCCCCACGGAGGCCAAATGTAACTGCTGCTCTCCCTCCCACACACACACACCCCTCCCCAAGACATTTTTCTTGTGTTTCTCGGACTTTCTACAGGGTGAAAAATGTTCTGCTGAAATCCAACGGCGTTCTGGAGGCCTTCGGCAACGCCAAAACTAACCGCAACGACAATTCCAGCCGCTTTGGCAAATACATGGACATCAATTTCGACTTCAAGGGGGATCCTACCGGAGGACACATCAGCAACTACCTGTTGGAAAAGGTACGTGTGTGTGTGAGAGACCAGGAGTTTTCGAGTCACAATCAACCCACAAGGTCACCCAAAAATCCACATTGATGGAGGAGAAATGGGGCATCAGAATAAGCGACTCCCGATGCTTTAAGATGGTTGGACTTCTGGGAATTCTGGGAACTCCCAGAATTCCCCAGCCACAAAGTTGTAAGAAGGGAAGACTTCAACTCTAAGAATTCCCCAGCCAGAAAGCTTTAAGATGGTTGGACTTCAGACCCATCAGCCTGACCTCAATACCAGGGAAGATTCTGGAAAAGATAATTAAGCAACAAATAAGCGAATACCTAGAAGCAAACAAAGTAATAGCCAAAAGCCAACATGGGTTTGTCAAAAACAGATCATGCCAGACTAATCTAATTGCATTCTTTGACAAAGTGACAAAATTAGTGGACCAGAGGAATGCTGTCGATATAATTTACCTGGACTTCAGTAAGGCATTTGATAAAGTAGACCATAACCTACTATTAGATAAAGTAGAAAAATGTGGGTTAGACAGCATCACCACCAAATGGATTCGCAACTGGGTGACCAACCGCACTCAACGTGTAGTCCTCAATGGAACTGCATCTACATGGAAGGAAGTATGCAGTGGAGTCCCCCAAGGCTCTGTTTTAGGCCCAGGGCTCTTCAACATCTTCATCCATGATTTGGATGAGGGGATAAATGGGGAACTCATAAAATTTGCAGATGACACCAAGCTGGCAGGAATAGCAAACTCTCCAGAAGATAGGCTTAAGATACAGAAGGATCTAGACAAACTTGAACATTGGACACTATCTAATAAAATGAAATTCAATGGTGAAAAAAGTAAGGTTCTACATTTAGGCAAGAAAAACAAAATGCACAGGTACAGTATAGGTGGTACCTTGCTCAATAGTAGCAACTGTGAGAGGGATCTTGGAATCCTAGTGGACAACCATTTAAATATGAGCCAGCCGTGGGCAGCAGCTGCCAAAAAAGCGAACACAGTTCTAGGCTGCATAAACAGAGGGAGAGAATCTAGATCACATGAAGTGTTAATGCCACTGTATAGTGCCTTGGTAAGGCCACACTTGGAATACTGCATACAGTTTTGGTCGCCACGATTTTTTATTTATTTTTATTTTATTAAATTTATACCCCGCCCTTCTCCTTGTTAGGACCCAGGGCGGCGCACAGGGATGTTAAAATACCTACAAAATATATAAAATATATAAAATTTAAAATACTTATTCTAATAAATAAACCCTGCACTAAAAACCGAACTAAAATCCCAAGTTTAAAAACTATCTAATAGTCAGTATGGAGGTTACGCTAGGCCGGCTAGATGGAATAGGTGTGTCTTCAGACACTTGCGGAACAGGCGGAGGTCGGAGATGGTGCGGAGTTCAGGGGGTAAGTTGTTCCAGAGGGCTGGGCCCACCACCGAGAAGGCTCTCCCCCTGGGTGTCGCCAGTCGGCATTGTCCAGCCGACGGCACCCTGAGGAGGCCCTCTCTGTGGGAGCGTATCGGTCTGAGGGATGTATGGGGCAAGAGGCGGTCTCGCATATAACTAGGCCCCGAGCCATGGAGCGCTTTAAAGATGGTCGTTAAAACCTTGAAGCGCACCCGAAAGACCACAGGAGCAGTGCAGCTCGCGCAGGAAAGATGTTATGTGGGAGCGTCTAGGCGCTCCCGTAATCACCCGCGCGGCTGCGTTCTGGACTAGCTGCAGCTTTCGGGTGCACCTCAAGGGAAGCCCCATAATAATAATAATAATAATAATAATAATTTAATTTTATAACCCGCTCTCTCTCCCCAAGGGGACTCGAGGCGGGGCACAGGCAATTAAAAATACAAAGAACAAAGTACAGAATACAAACTACAAAATTAAAAGTAAATTAAATTATTCCTGCGCTAAAACCCATATACTAAACTAAAAATTACCCCTAAAAACCCCTAACCTAAAAAGAGACTACCCAAGGCCGGCCAGGCGAAAAAAGTGTGTCTTTAATTTTAAGCGGAAGGAGCGGAGGTCCGTGGTTGTCCTAATATCGGGGGGAAGGTCGTTCCAGAGGGCTGGGCCCGCCACAGAGAAGGCCCTTCCCCTGGGCGTCGCCCGCTGACAAAGTCTAGTGGACGGCACCATGTAGAGAGCATTACAGTAGTCGAGTCGAGAGGTGACGAGTGCATGAGTGACTGTGCGTAAGGCACCCCGGTCCAGTAAGGGGCGCAATTGGCGCATCAGGCGAACCTGATGAAATGCCCCCTTGGCCACGGCTGCCACATGATCTTCCATAGACAGCCAGGAATCCAGGAGGACACCCAAATTGCGCGCCCTCTCCACGGGGGCCGGTGTTTCACCCCCAATAGCCAGAGTTGGAATAATCTGGCTGAACCGGGGCGCCGGAAGCCATAGCCACTCAGTCTTGGACGGGTTGAGCTTGAGTTTGTTACCACCCATCCAGATCCGTACAGCTTCCAAGCACCGGGACATAACCTTGACGGCATCATTGGGGTGGTCTGGGATGGATATGTACAACTGAGTATCGTCAGCGTACAGATGATATCCCACCCCAAAACCACGGATGATCTCACCCAGCGGCTTCATATATGTGTTGAATAGGAGGGGCGAGAGGACCGACCCCTGAGGAACCCCTCATACGAGGGGTCTCAAGGCCGACCTCTGCCCCCCTGTCAACACATATTGCGACCGACCAGAGAGGTAGGACGAGAACCACCGCAAAACGGTGCCTCCCAGCCCCAACCCCCCCAGTCGGTGCAATAGGATACCATGGTCGATGGTATCAAAAGCTGCTGAGAGGTCTAATAGGACTAGGATATCCCGCGCCCTCCAGAGATCATCAACCAACATGACCAATGCCGTCTCGGTGCTGTGCCCGGGTCGGAAGCAGGACTGGCGCGGGTCTAGATAATCAACTTCCTCCAAGTGTCGCGGAAACTGTTGAGCCACCACACTCTCAACAACCTTCACTAGAAAGTGGAGGTTGGAGACGGGACGATAGTTCTCTAATAATGTTGGATCCAGGGACGGCTTCTTGAGGAGGGGCCTTACTACCGCCTCTTTCAAGACGGCAGGCAAGGACCCCTCACTCAAAGATGCGTTGACAATGCCCTGGAGCCAGCCTCGTGTCGTCTCCCAGGATGCCAGTACAAGCCAGGAGGGACACGGGTCCAATAAACATGTGGTAGCCCTAAGTCTCTTTGACAACTTGTCCATATCCTCGGTGGTAACAAAATCAAACTCCTCCCAAGATGGTGTCACAAGAACAGCCTCGGCCCGCTCGACTGGGCCACTGTTGATGGAGGGTAGCTCATTCTGAATCCGAGTGATTTTCTCCTGCAGATAAATCCCAAATTCCTCTGCTCGACCCTGTAAAGGGGCTTCCCGCGGCCTCTGTTGAAGGAGGGAGTGGGTCACCCCAAACAGGGCGGCAGGGCGGTTATCTGCGGATGCAATAAGAGTGGCACAATACTCACGTTTGGCCACTCTTATCGTCACTAAGTAAGTCCTAATATGGTCTCTCACTAGTGTTCGGTCGGCTTCGGAGCGAATAGATCTCCATCTGCTCTCTAGGCGTCTCTTGTGGCGCTTCATCCCCTTAAGCCCCTCGGTAAACCAAGGAGCCCAGGTGGTTCGTCGCCGCAAGAGAGGCCGCAAGGGCGCGACTCGGTCCAAGGCCCCCGTGGCCGCACTTAACCATGCGGCCACTAGGTCCTCAGTCGAGTCACGGGGCAAGTCCACAGGAATTGGCCCAAGCTCCCTTTGGAACCTTATCGGGTCCATCAGGAGCCTGGGGCGGAACCATATAGGAATGTCCGGTTCCGCCTCCCCGCAGTGAGGTGCGGCGATCAGAAAGTCGAGCCGAAGGAGAGCGTGATCTGTCCATGACAGGGGTGTGATGACTAGATCCCCTATTCCCAGATCACTACTCCACTGTCCCGAGACGAAGATGAGATCCAGGGTGTGTCCGCCCTCGTGGGTAGGGCCTACAACTACTTGGGTCAGGTCCATGGCTGTCATGGAAGCCATGAACTCCCGAGCTGCACCAGAGGTTTCGCCTGCTGACGGCAGGTTAAAGTCCCCCATGACTAACAGTCTGGGGGTCTCCACCGCCGCCTCGGCTATCACCTCTAGGAGCTCGGGCAGGGCTGTTGTTGTATAGCGAGGAGCCAGGTATACAACTAACACGCCCAACTGCCTCCCTAGGCCCCACTTCACAAGGAGGGACTCGCACCCGGTCGTCTGAGGGATCGTGGTCTCCTTTGGCTCAAGACCTTCCCTAACCATAATCGCCACTCCCCCCACCCCTCCCCAGGGCCCTAGGCTGATGGAAGGCTCGGTATCCTGGTGGGCACATTTCTACGAGGGGATTTATTTATTTATTTATTTATTTTATTACATTTATATATACCAAGAGGATTAGGGGATTGGAGACTCAAACATATGAAGAACGGTTGCAGGAACTGGGTATGTCTAGTTTAATGAAAAGAAGGACCAGGGGAGACATGATAGTAGTGTTCCGATATCTCAGAGGGTGCCACAAAGAAGAGGGAGTCAAACTATTCTCCAAGGCACCTGGGGGCAGGACAAGAAGCAATGGGTGGAAACTAATCAAGGAGAGAAGCAACTTAGAACTAAGGAGAAATTTCCTGACAGTTAGAACAATTAACCTCTGGAACAGAAGTTGCCTCCAGAAGTTGTGAATGCCCCAACCCTGGAAGTCTTTAAGAAGATGTTAGAGAGCCATTTGTCTGAAATGGTATAAGGTTCCTGCCCACGCAGGGGGTTGGACTAGAAGACCTACAAGGTCCCTTCCAACTCTGCTATTGTATAACTCCCAGAATTCCTCAGGTGGCATCGTTTAAGAGGGGAGGACGGCAACTCCCATATTAGGCCCATGGAAGATGGGATCTGCCTACCTTGGTGTCTGTAGCTGCCATATTGTTTGTGTTGGCTTTGGCTACCATGTCTCCACCCAAGTCCTCCAGATCCTCTCACCTTCTCCTTCTCTTGCAGTCGCGCATCCTTCAACAGCAACCAGGCGAGAGGAACTTCCACGCCTTCTACCAGGTGAGTTGGCTTCTTTTGCGGCAGAGGAGCCATCCATGTCCTTCTTTCTTTGGTTCTTGGAGGTCATCTGGACCATCCGTTGAGCCCGAATGTTCTAGATGAGATTCAGATCTTACCAGAGTGACCATCGTGGTCTAAGTTGAGATGTCCAAGGGCTTCCTCAGTTGGAACATAGACTTACCCAGGGATGGGTTCTGGCCGGTACGCCTTGGTACTAGAATACCAGTGGCAGCTGGGAGCTGCAGCCGCCATACTGGAATGGTGCTTTGGAGGGTCAACCTGCCCGCCCTCGTTCCTTACCGCTATTTGAGCTAACTGGGCTATTTGTGCACGCCCATAGGGCGCCTGCGCGATCTCTGCCGTGCAACTGGAAAGTCGCAGGGAGGTGGGTGTGCATGCGTGTGCAGCCGGTGGTGGACATCCGGCCCGGTCGCAGCGTACCGGATGTGAAGGGATCCGGGACCCACCACTGGACTTATCCTCTTGGATGGAGTAGTTCTCCTTTCGTGAAACTCTCAGCCCCTGAGAAGGTTGTTGTGGCCAAGCAAGATCCCGTCACATGTCCTCTAGTTGGGGGTCATTCTGGGATCCTAAAGCGTTTGCTAGATCTAAGGGGGTGATCAAGTTGGGGGAAAAAAGCCAAGAAAGACATATTGAGATTGTTCTAAGTACCGTAGTTTCCTTGATAGATAGTCCTCAACTCGCGACGACAATTGAGACCAAAATTCCCATTGCAGACCGTTGTTAAGCGAGCTTCATCACGTTTTACAACCTTTCTTGGCCGACTCATTAAGTGAATTGCTGCAGTTGTTGAGCTTGTAATGCAGTTGTTAAATGAATCTGGCTTCCCCTTCGACTTTGCGGATCAGAATGTCGCAAAAGGGGATCACACGACCCCCCGGGACACTGCAAACGTCATACGTATGAGTTAGCTGCCAACCATCTGGAATGTTGATCCCGTGACGGGGATGCTGCAAAGGTTGTAAGTGTGAAAAACTTTGAATGGTCACTAAATGAAAGTTGCAAGTCGAGACTACCTGTATTGAAGCTCACCTATAGACAGAATCTTGCCGACGTGCAGCATAAAACATAGAAGCTGGGAACTCTTGAGGAGGAGCCGTCTTCACCCTCATTCTCATACACAAAGCCGCTAAAATGGCTATTTTTTGCTCTTCTGAGATTCAACCCCTCCCTCCCATCCGGAAATCCAGACTGTGTTCCATCAGGGGGGCCAAAGGACCACCTTTCCCATCTTCCTTAATTACCTACTGGTTTTATCTATTAATAGATATATAAAAATAATATATAATCTCCCTCGGGAAAATTCTCTTCATTTTGAGCTTTTTGATTGGCTTGACAGCCACGTGATTCATTGAATTACTGCAAGGATTTGCTAAACAATGGTGGCACAAAGTAGAAGGTCACGACCTCAGTTGCAACTCTTTTAACAACTGCCTTGCTTAACGGCTGTTCCAATGGTGCTTGTAAGTCGAGGTCAACCTGCATTATGGCTTCTTCCAAAGGGCGTAGGATAGTTTAATGTCATATTTCTCAATGTTGGCGACATGAAGACCAGAGAAATCTAGTCCTCCCTTATCCTAGAGAGTTCATTGGAGGACTTGTGCTCTTTAGGCTAAGGACTCTTCAACATCTTCATCAATGATTTGGACGAGGGAATAAATGGGGAACTCATCAAATTTGCAGACGACACCAAGCTGGCAGGAATAGCCAACACTCCAGAAGATAGGTTTAAGATACAGAAGGATCTTGACAAACTTGAACATTGGGCACTATCTAACAAAATGAAATTCAATGGCGAAAAGAGTAAGGTTCTACATTTAGGCAAGAAAAATGAAATACACAGGTTCGGTATAGGTGGTACCTTGCTCAATAGTAGCAACTGTGAGAGGGATCTTGGAGTCCTAGTGGACAACCATTGAAATAGGAGCCAGCCGTGGGCAGCAGCTGCCCAAAAAGCCAACCCAGTTCTAGGCTGCATCAACAGAGGGAGAGAATCAAAATCACCTGAAGGGTTAATACCACTTTACAAGGCCTTGGGAAGGCCACACTTGGAATAGTTGCATCCAGTTTTGGTCACCACGATGTAGAAAAGACGTGGAGACTCTAGAAAGAGTGCAGAGAAGAGCAACCAAGAGGATGAGGGGACTGGAGGCTCAAACATATGAAGAACGGTTGCAGGAGCTGGGTATGTCTAGTTTGATGAAGAGAAGGACCAGGGGAGACATGATAGCAGCCTTCCAATATCTCAGGGGTTGCCCCAAAGAAGAGGGAGTCAAACTATTCTCCAAAGCACCTGAGGGTAGAAGAAGAAGCAATGGGTGGAAACTAATCAAGGAGAGAAGCAACTTAGAACTGAAGAGAAATTTCCTGACAGTGAGAACAATGAATCAGTGGAACAGAAGTTGCCTCCAGAAGTTGTGAATGCCCCAACACTGCAAGTCTTAAAGAAGATGCTGGACAGCCATTTGTCTGAAACGGTATAGGGCTTCCTGCCTAGGCAGGGGGTTGGACTAGAAGACCTCCAAGGTCCCTTCCAACTCTGCTATTGTATTGTATTGTATGTTATTGTATTGTACCAGTCAGTTTCTCATACTCCAGCCTGCTCAAGTAGGCTGGTGGGTTCTGGGATTGACAGGAGGGTGGATCCCATGTAATCCACTTTGAATCACTTAGAGAAAAGTTTAAGGTACCAATTCAGCCAAGAAAGAGTCGGGCAGATGTGCCAATTTTATAGGGAGCCCTCGACTTACGACCACAACTATCTCTAAGTGAGGCATTTCTCAAGATACCTTTGTCCCATTTTATGGCCTTCCTTGGCCCCTGTAAGCTTTCCTAAAAATGCCCTAATGCAGGGAACTCCAACCTTTGCAACTTGAAGTCTGAAGGACTTCAGCTCCCAGAATTCTCCAGCCAGCAAAGCTGTCAGTGTCAGGGCCTGGGCCAGGGGTCTCCAACCTTTGCAACTTTAAGTCTGAAGGACTTCAGCTCCCAGAATTCTCCAGCCAGCAAAGCTGTCAGTGTCAGGGCCTGGGCCAGGGGTCCCCAACCTTTGCAACTTTAAGTCTGAAGGACTTCAGCTCCCAGAATTCTCCAGCCAGCAAAGCTGTCAGTGTCAGGGCCTGGGCCAGGGGTCTCCAACCTTTGCAACTTTAAGTCTGAAGGACTTCAGCTCCCAGAATTCTCCAGCCAGCAAAGCTGTCAGTGTCAGGGCCTGGGCCAGGGGTCCCCAACCTTTGCAACTTTAAGTCTGAAGGACTTCAGCTCCCAGAATTCTCCAGCCAGCAAAGCTGTCAGTGTCAGGGCCTGGGCCAGGGGTCCCCAACCTTTGCAACTTTAAGTCTGAAGGACTTCAGCTCCCAGAATTCTCCAGCCAGCAAAGCTGTCAGTGTCAGGGCCTGGGCCAGGGGTCCCCAACCTTTGCCACTTTAAGTCTGAAGGACTACAGCTCCCAGAATTCTCCAGCCAGCAAAGCTGTCAGTGTCAGGGCCTGGGCCAGGGGTCTCCAACCTTTGCAACTTTAAGTCTGAAGGACTTCAGCTCCCAGAATTCTCCAGCCAGCAAAGCTCTCAGTGTCAGGGCCTGGGCCAGGGGTCTCCAACCTTTGCAACTTTAAGTCTGAAGGACTTCAGCTCCCAGAATTCTCCAGCCAGCTTTGCTGGCTGGAGAATTCTGGGAGCTGAAGTCCTTCAGACTTAAAGTTGCAAAGGTTGGAGACCCCTGCCCTAATGGATCCAGCCACATTTCTTAAGCAAATCCCTGCAGTTGTCACTTAGTGACATGGTTGTGTGAAGACCAGCTGAATCCCGAAGAGCAGTAGGGGGGCAGCTGGTGTGCCCGGAGAGATGGCTCTGCATGCCACTTCTGGCACACGTGTCAGAAGTGATATGTCTATGATAACACGTGTCTATGATAAATGCCTGGTCATCTGCAAATGCCTGTAGTTTGTATTTTTCTTTCTTCTTTTTTCTTTTTAACCTCCTTTTATTTCTGGGTCATGCTGAATGAATATTTCTCTGTGTGACACTTCCAATCCCAAAATGAAATAGTAAATACTCCCTAAAAAGTTGGCTTTTCCAGCAAGCCGGCCTGGGCTGAACAAAATAACGTATTAATTTTAATCGCTAATTTAATTTATTTTCTATCATAATGTGCAAATTGCTAATTAATTTATTGCTTATTGGATTCTTTATTTAATCTCTTTTAAACTTTTCTACTACGTGTTCCTTATGTTGTATGCCCCCCTGAGTCCTTTGGGAGAAGGGCGGCATATAAATCCAATAAATCCTAAATCCTGTTGTAATGTCCAACAGTCACTAAATGAATCGTTGTAAGTCGAGTCGTTTTTATTTCCAGTTGCTTCTTGGTGCCTCCGACGCTAAGCTGCAATCTCTCCACCTGGTTGGAGACCCAATGGCCTACAGGTTTACCAAGGAAGGGGGTAGTAATAACAGGGTAAGTACCACTCTGTTGAATCTATGGCAAGTCCTTCTGGCGATCAGAAGAAATAGAAAAACGTTGATTGTCCGTAAACAAGTGAGGAAAATAATCACAGAAAATTAAGAATATTGGAAAATGTTATGAACAGGCAGATTAATGTCCACAATTGAGCCCCAAGCATCTGTTGCTAATCAAGGCAGTTGTTAAAGTGAATTCTGCCCCATTTTATGACCTTCCGTGCCACAGTTGTTAAGTGAATCACTGCCGTTTTTAAGTTAGCAGCATGGTTGTTAAGTGAATATGGCTTCCCCGTGGGCTTTACTTGTCAGAAGGTCGCAAAAGGGGATCACTTGATCCCAGGACACTGCGTCCGTCGTAGGGATGTCGCCAAACATCCGAATTTTTTTTTAATAATATTTTTTGTTTATTCTTATAAAAATAAAATCATACGAACATAATTTTAAACACATTTGCCGTCACAGCGCGAGAAAGCGATAACATTTAAATAACCAAACTTAACATTACCGTCCTAACAGTAGGCCTAATATTTAACACCAACATTTACACTATGTACAGCCCATCTAGTTAACCTACCTACTTCGTCAATTCTTATTCATCCTTTAATTTCTGATTGATATTATTTACTAATATCCGATTTAAACACATATTATTGCTTCAGTTGTTATTATTCGGTCGTTCCCGTACCCAGTTATACCACCTCTTCCACGAGTTATAGAATTCTGAGTCCTTTTTTCCTTTAATTAATTTTGTTAATCTATCCGATTCTGCGCACTCATTAATTTTATTCATTACTGCCCTATCCATTGGTATTTGATCCCTCTTCCATTCCTGGGCAAATGCCAATCTTGCCGCAATAATTATGTGCAACACCAAAAACCATATCTCCATGTTGATATCTGGGGGTTTGAGTCCTAACAGGAAGGTTTCAGGTTTCAAATCTAATCGATGTTGGGTGATTTCTATTAACCACTGTCTGATTTTTTTCCAGTATTTAATCGCCATTGGGCAGGTCCACCACTGATGGAAATAGGTCCCCTCTCTGTGACCACATTTCCAGCAATTAGGCATGGTCCCAGGGAACATTCTGGCAAATCTGGCCGGGGGTAACCAAACATCCGAATTTTGATCCTGTGACGATGGGGATGTAGTAATAGTCATAAAGTGTGAAAAATGGTCATACATCATTTTTTTCAATGCCGTTGTAACTTTGAAACAAATCATTAAACAAATGGTTGTAAGTTCAAAGACTGGCCATAAATACCTCTCAGTTAATCTGCGGAAATCTCAGATTGTGTTTGTGTGAGTTAATATTTGTACCTCGGCAGCTAGTCCTCAATTTACAATGGTTTGTCTAGTGACCGTTACAAAGTTAGAACAGCACTGAAAATGTGATTTGCAATCATTTTTCACACCATGACTGTTGCATCATCCCTGTAATCAAAATTCAGACTCTCCTGCAACTCATACTTACGACGGTTGCAGTGTCCTAGGGTCACCTGATCTGTTTTTGTGACTTCCTGACAAGTGAAGTCAGTGGGGAAGTGTTCACTTAACAACCGTGTGACTAACTGAATGTAGTGATTCACTTAACGGTGGGAAGAAAAGTCGTAATGTGGGGCGGAATTCACTTATCAACTGTCTTGCTCAGTCACAGAAATTTTCTACTCAATTGTGGTCATAAGCCAAGGACTAACTATATATCAGACAGCCCAAGGCTGAATGCACCCCAAATTCATTCATAAGTAGGGTGAATAAGTGAATATTGAAGGCACTTCGATTAATTCTTGTTCTTATTTTGCTCCTTCGGTTGTGCTCCACCGACGGCCTTCTACCTCCTGCCCTCCAAAGTCTTTGGAGAGTGAGAAAACCAACTATCAATCCGTCCTGGATGCCATGAAAGTGATCGGTTTTACTGCTGAAGAGATCGATTCCGTGCAGAAGATCCTGGCGGCCATTTTACACTTGGTAAACAACACTGGTTTGACATTTTGTCGCCCCAACCTTCGAGGTGGACAGGGGTCAGTAAACCAAAATCATGTGAACGGCTAGATTAGAACATCGCTTTCTGGCATCGGAGTTTGATGACATGATCTTGAAAACTGATAGAGATCCTTCCTGTCTCTTTTTATCCTGAAGAAAATCAAGATGAGTCAATCTTGAGTTTCCTCCTCACCCTTTCCTGTCTAGTTCAACTAGCCTAAATGTGTCATGCCTCCGTCGGACCCTGAATCTGGGGGTAGGGAGAGAGAAACAGGGGCATGAGGACCAAGAGAGGCTAAGCAGTGAGCAGGAGCGACAGAACTCAGGCGAGGAGGAAGGACCACCCGCTCCTGATCCAAGAGCACGGAGAGTGGAGAGAAGGCGAGAAGAGCACAGGCTGAGTCAGCTACTGGGGAGTGCCACACAATACTTCACCAGGCACACCTGGGGACTGAGACTTTAGGAGATGCTGTGGGGAGGGGCATTTGTTGGGAACAAGTGTAGAATCTGTGGAGACTCGTGTGTAAATTGTCTGGAGATTACTGTGCCATGCCTGGTTTCCCTACCTCGCTGGATTGCTGGCCGTGGTTACTGCTTGGCTCATCTTAGTTACTGGACTACTCGCAGCCAGAGGCTGTTGAAGATGCATGTGAGAGCTTGGCTCCAGGATTTGTGATTAATGTGGGGGTGTTTGGGGGCAAAGTTAGAGCAATAAAAGGGAGTTAGACCTGTTCTCTCGCTGTGTTGCTTCCATGCCACACCCTGGGTGATCACACAATGCATATAGAACGATAGAAAAGTTCCTTCTGTCATGAAGAGTACAATTACAAGATAACTTTCTCGTAATAAGATATGATCTTAAAAGTTAATAAAGATACTTCCCATCTCCTTTTACACTCATGAGAATGAGGGCAGATTGATCTTGAGTTTCTTCCTCACCCTTTCCTGTCTAGTCCAATGCTTACAGAATGGTTGAAAAGTTCATTCCATTACAAAGAGTACGAATAAAACATAACTTTCTCGTAATATGATCTTAAAAGTTGATAAAGATAGTTTCCGTCTCCTTTTACGCTCAAGAGAATGAAGGCGGATTGATCTTGAGTTTCTTCCTCACCCTTTCCTGTCTAGTCCAGTCCTTACGGAATGGTTGAAAAGTTCCTTCCATCACAAAGAGTACGATTAAAACATAACTTTCTCGTAATAAGATATGATCTTGAAAGTTAATAAAGATACTTCCCATCTCCTTTTATACTCAAGAGAATGAAGGTGGATTGATCTTGAGTTTCTTCCTCATCCTTTCCTGTCTAGTTGGACTAGCCCAATGCTTACGGAACATTGGTTAAGTTAATCCCTGCAATTGTTAAATTAGTAACCTGGTTGTTAAGTGAACCTGGCTTCCCCATTGATTTTGCTTGCCACAAAAGGGGATCATGTGACCCTGGGACACTGCAGCCGTCATTAATGTGAGCCAGTTGTCAAGCAACTGAGTGTAGATCATGTTACCCTGGGGATGCGGCAGCAGTCATAAGTGTGAAGAAAAAGGTCCTAAGTCCCTTTTTCCAGTGACGGTCACACAGTGAACTGTTGTAAGTCGAGGACTAAACTGCATTTGATACCTGACAGATCTTTTTGTCTGCTGAATTTCCAGGGCAACGTGAATTTCATCTGCTCCGGTGACGAGGTGGCCGTTGAAGACTCACAACTGGTCTCCTACCTTGCGGAGTTGACTTCCACCGAGCCAAAGAGCCTCGTGAACACCCTCCTGTATCGGACGGTGGCTACGGGTGGCGGGGAGGTGATCCAAAAAGGACACGGTTGCGATGAAGCGAACTACGCACGGGATGCTTGCGCCAAGGTAACGGCAGAGTTCGGATGGACACGAGGCCTTCCATGGTCTGAGGGGGCTTCGGCAGGGGTGGGTCCTAGCCAGTGTCACTGCCGGTTCTCTTGTGGGTGCGAATCCCACACACGCGCATGCGCGTCCTGGATGCCCCCTGCGCGTGCATGCACAGTTTAATAGAAATCGTTTTGCGCATGCGCAGAGCTCAGAAACAAGAGGGCGATGGCGACTGGGGAACCGGTTCAGGGGCATGGCCAGTCTGGGTTGCTGCCGATTCTGTGACTCAGGCCGGCATGCCGCTACCTGTTCGGCCGAACTGGGCTGAACCGGTAGGAACCCCCACTGGGCTTTGGGTGATGTTGATGTGGTTTCTCAGTTGCCCACTTGGGGTGCCGTTCAGGAATTTTTCTTTCCTACGGATACAGAAGAGGGACAAGGCTGTGAAGGAGACTCAAGAATAGACAGATTTTTGGTTTTGGTTTCGTTTTCAATTTCATTTCAATTTTTATTTTTATTTCATTTTAATTTTATTTTATACTAGCCGTTCCCGGCCACGTGTTGCTGTGGCCCAGTCTGGTTAAATGACCAACCAATCTGGGTGTAGATCTACACCTGCACACATACACACAGCCACTATATAACCCCCAACCTACCTACCTACTGTATTTCTCCCTCTCTCTCTCTTTATCCACCTACTTATCTACCTACCTACTGTATTTCTCCCTCTCTCTCTCTTTATCCACCTACTTATCTACCTACCTACTGTATTTCTCCTTGAATCTTATGGACAGAGTATTTTATGTCATAAAGGAAGACATAACACCCGTGGCCCATTGCTCTCTCTGTATCCATCTACCTACCTTTTTTACAATTTCTTACATTTCCGTTGCGTGTACCTGCCCCAGGTGTGGCATCTACACAATCTATATATATCATTGGTGCCGTACTTGAAAGGAACATTGTGTGAACATTACTTTCGGAGATTAGCGGTTTTGAACAAACTCTTGTTACATTTTATTTATTGTTTATTGTTTATCATTTATCATTTATCATTTATTATTGCTATTGCTATTGCTATTGCTATTATTATTTACTTTATTCATGAAACATGAAACTCAGCCAACTGAACATTTAAAAATGCATCACAAATACCATTGACTGGTGCTAATGGTTGATACGTAACCCCCTGTACGCTAAGCCGGCCTAGCGTAACCCCCTGTATTGACCATTAGACAGTTTTAAATTTGGGATTTTAATTCGGTTTTTAGCACAAGTTTTACTAGAATAAGTTTTTTAAATTTTATATGTTTTGTATGTATTTTAACATTCCTGTGCGCCGCCCTGGGTCCGTTTGGAGAAGGGCGGGATATAAATTTAATAAAATAAATAAAAAATAAAATAAATACGGTTTGCTTCCAGCATCCTAGGTATCAACCAAGGACCTTCTTAGAATGTAAGATGTTCCAAGTAGCACAGTTTTTTTGCAGTTCTGCTGGTGTTATTGCAGGAAGCTGCAATTTGCCGGTGTAATTATTATTATTATATTCATTTTATTATATTTCTTATATTATTATATTACTTTAACCATTATTTTATTTATTTATCTTAATTTACATTTATTTTAAAGGTTTAAAGGTAGCTTCTATCCATGGGCTGTGAGACTTTTAAATTCAACCGCAATCACTCCATGCACATGCTAGTTTTTTCTTTTTTGTTTTCTCTCTTTTTTGTTTCTGTTATAATTTTGCACCAGTGAAGTTAAAACCAATTTCATTGTAATTTTTACAATGACAATAAAGATTATTATTATTATTATTATTATTATTATTATTATTATTATTATTATTATTATTATTATTATTATTATTATTATTATTGTTATTATTATTGTTATTATTATTATTATTATTATTATTATTATTATTATTATATTATTTTACTTTAGTATTTTATTTATTTTAATCATTTTGTTTTAATGATCTTCATTTAGTGTTTTTTTTAAAAATCATCTTAAGGCAGGGGTCTGCAAAGTTGGCTCTTTTAAGACTGGTGGACTTCAACTCCCAGAGTTCCCCAGCCAGCATAGCTGGCTGGGGAATTCTGGGAGTTGAAGTCCACCAGTCTTAAAAGAGCCAACTTTGCAGACCCCTGTCTTAAGGTAAAGGTTCCCCTTGCACGCATGTGATAGTCATTCCTGTCTCTAGGGGGCGGTGCTCATCTCCGTTTCAAAGCCGAAGAGCCATATTTTACTTTATTTAGTTATTTTATTTTATTACCATCTTGTTTTAATTTTGCTTTATTTTAGCCAACTTTATTATTCTTATTTTGCTTTATTTTATTTATTTTGTTATTATTTATATCCCACCTTTCTATAAATAATTCAAGGTGGCAATCATACCTAATATTCCTTCCTCCTCTTATTTTGGCCACAACACCCACCCTGTGAGGTGGCTGGCGCTTAGAGAAAAAGAGAGACAGCCCCGATTAGCTCGAAAGCAAACTAGAACTCACCATCTCCTAGTGATTGGCCTGGGGATTGGCCCAAGGTCACCCAGCTGGTTTTCATGCCTAAAACAGGACTAGAACTCATTTCTCTAAGGGGTTGGGCCAAAGTCACCCATCCAACTTACTTGGCTAAAGTGGCACTAGAACTCCCAGTCTCCTGGTGATTGGCCCAGGGTCCCGCGACTGGCTTTCATGCCTATTGTGGGACTAGAACTCATCATCTCCTGGTGATTGGCCGAGGGTCACCCCAATGGCTTTCATGCCTAAGGTGCAACTAGAACTCCTAGCGCCTGGGCCAAAGTCGCCCAGTTGGATTTTGCTCCTGTCATGGGACTAAAAATCACCGTCTTTTGGTGATTGGTCCAGAGTCACCTAACTGGTTTTTAGGTCTAGAACTCTCTTGGTGGATGGCCCAACGTCACCAAGCTGACTGACCTGGTGAAGGTGGGACTAGAACTCCCGTCTCCCGCTTTCTATCAGACCAAAGTAGCTCCAAAAGCTAAAATCTTGCGCTTCCTTGTTCTTACGCAGCTCGGTGTGACTTCACGGCATCTTGAAGAGGACTTTTGGGGGGGGGGGCACTTAAAATTCAATTAACCCCTGCCACAACGCCCGTACGGTCTTGTTCCCATGTTTCGTCCACAGGCTATTTACGAGAGGCTGTTTTGTTGGATCGTGACGCGAATCAATGCGATCATCGCGGTCAAGGACTACGACCCTCGAATCCACGGGAAAAACACAGTGATCGGGGTCTTGGACATTTACGGCTTTGAGATCTTCGACAACAACAGGTAGAAGACACTCAGGGGAATCCTTGGATCGTACAAGCAATCCTCGCTTAACGACCAAAAGTCGGGCATCGGATTTTGGTCGTAAGTTGTTGCAGTTGTTTGAAATGGGCCGTCGCTGACCGGCCTCAATTTTATGTGCGTTGTGATGGTTCTAAAGGGAGTCACCAGGGTCCTTCCGTGAATTACCCGGTTGTTAAAGGAACCACGTGGTTGTTAAGCGAAACTATTATCGCAAATTGAGTTTTTTGCTGGAAAGTGGCAAAAGCTGACCCAAAAAAAGGTTGCAAATTACTGTCACATGACCACAGGAACCTGAAAGCGGTCGTAAAGACGAGCCAGTTGCGAATCATATAATAGTTCATTTAGTGACTGTTTGAAGTCACAAACAATGACACTGAAAAAAATTGATTTATGACCGTTTTCCCTTGTACATCCCTATGGTCACATGATCCAGATTCTGACACTTGGCACCCGACTCATCTTTATGACGGTTTCCATGTCCTATGATCCCCATTTGCAGCCTTCTGAGAAACTAAGGCAATGGGGAAGCCTGTTTCATTTAACAACCATGATACTAACTTCATAACTGCAGTGATTCACTTAACAATGGTGGCAAGGTAGGCTGTAAAACAGGGCAAAGCTGACTCAATAACTGTCTTGCTTAGCGACAGACATTTGGGGCTCCATTGTGGTCATAAGTTGAGGACTGCCTGTACACCAGCAGTTGTAACTTTGTGTGTTGTGCAGCTCTCTCACTCTCGCTCTCATACACACACATGTCTGTTGTGGCCCAGCCGGCTCCAGATGAGCTGCTGATGGATTCCTCTAGTGAGGAGTCCTATGAATCTGCTCTAGAAGAGGAGGAGGCCGAGAGTGAGAGAGCAGAGAGCCCGGCTAGGCATCAGGAGGCACCTGGGGCTTGGTGTAGTGGGGAGGAGGAAACCCAGTTTGTCTCTGATGTCAGGCTAAGAAGGATCGAGAGGAGGCAGCGGCAATTAGCAGAACGGACGCAGTCGGAGATAATCAGTAGCAGCTGCCTAATTGACCGGCCCCTCCCAAGAGGCTTTAAAAGAAATCCTCGGTACATCGAAAGGTTTGCAGGAAACAACGCAGAGAGGTTATTTCAGAGTCAGAGAGTTTTACAGAGTTTGTATCATGTTATCTTCTAGTCAAGGTTACAAGTAGCAGCCAGTCTAGTCCTTTGTCTTGTGTCGGGAGGGAGTCAGAACACATGTCTATTGTGGTTTAGTGGGTTTATCAATATTCCCCTGAAACTCTCTTCAGCCAAAACCCAGAACTGTCCCAACTAAATCCAGCCACAAGCAGACCGATGGCCGGTGGACCCACTTAAAAGATTCCCAGTCCAAATAAACCCACCAGGGAAAAATTAAATCCAAAACGCAAGCAGATCCCTGAGGCAAGGAAAAGCCCAGAGGTCACAATGCACGATCCAAGTTCAAGGCACGGTGCGGCATCCAAAGCAACGCAGGCATCACAACGACAAAAAAATACACCGCCTCCTACTCTCTCTGTTGGGCTAAATATCCAGCTTCCACTGCAACCCGAGGATGCCTCCTCGCGGGTTATCTGGTTGACCTCCTCTGCTCTTGCCTTTTCCCTGCCCTACCTGTTCTTGGATCAGTTGCAGCAGGCAGCTCCTCTTCCTCATCATCACTAGCCGGCTGCAGCTGCATGTTTTCTCCACTTACCGTATTTTTCAGACTATAAGACTCACCGGTGTATAAGGCACGCCGAGATTTCGAAGAGGTAAGTGCCCCAGGAGCACTCTGCAGGCTTCAGCAGGGCTGGGGGAAGGCCAAAATGCCTCCGTTTTTCACAAAAATGGGGGCACTTTTCCCTTCCCCCAGTCCTGCTGAAGCCTGCAGAGTGCTCCTGGGGGTTAGGGTTAGGCCAGGGATGTCCAAACGTGGGAACTTTAAGACTTGTGGACTTCAACTCCCAGAATTCCCCAGCCAGCAGAGCTGGCTGGGGAATTCTGGGAGTTGAAGTCCACAAGTCTTAAAGTTCCCAAGTTTGGACATCCCTGGGTTAGGCAAAAACATCTGCTGTTTTTGCAAAAAAAAAAAAAAATGGAATGCAGGGGACAGGGCTTCAGGAGGCCAAAAATGGCTGTATTCGATGTATAAGATGCACCAACATTTCCACGCTCTTTTAGTAAGGGGAAAGATGCGTCATACTCCAAAAAATACGGTAAGTCTCTGGGTTGCTCTGCTGCAGCTATGCTTTAGCCAAATCCCACTCAAGGTGCCCATTTGGAACCAACTTTCTTCCCAAAGTGTTCATCTTCCTCCGAACTGACCCCTGACCTCTGGAGAGATAACCGGGGAAGTGTCCTGTTCTGACCCAGCCTGAGGGCAGGACAAGAAGCAATGGGTGGAAACTAATCCAGGAGAGAAGCAACTTAGAACTGAGGAGAAATTTCCTGACAGTGAGAACAATGAATCAGTGGAACAGAACTTGCCTCCAGAAGTTGTGAATGCCCCAACACTGCAAGTCTTCAAGAAGAGGTTGGATAGCCATTGGTCTGAAACGGTACTATAGGGCTTCCTGCCTAGGCAGGGGGTTGGAGTAGAGGACCTCTAAGGTCCCTTCCAACTCGGGTATTGTATTGTATTGTAAGTACTACTCAACTGCTTACTCGTGAGGAAAACCCTTTTTTATTTAACAAGGCAGAAATAAACTGCATTCACAGACAAAACTCCAGATAGCAAGACCTTAGACCAGTGGCTCTCAACCTTCCCAATGCACGACCCTTTAATATAGTTCTTCATGTTGTGGTGACCCCCAACCAGTGTCTCGGTTCATAAGACCATTGAAAATATGTGTTTTCCAATGGTCTTAGGCCACCCCTGTGAAAGGAGTACCCCCCACAGGTTGAGAACTGCTGCCTTAGATGTTTCAATAAGCAGGAGTAGTCTCTACTCACACCGGCTGAGCTAATTGCAATGCCCCTGAGTTCCCAGCAGGGGAGGCTCAATCTGCTGCTGTGGCCTAGAGGTGGAGCTCTCGCCTCCCAAGCAGGAGGTTGGGAGTTCGATCCTAGGTAGAGGCGGATGCAGGGTCTCCTGCTTAAGCAGGGCAGGGGGTTGGACTAGATTTTTTATTTTTTTTAAATTAAATTTATACCCCGCCCTTCTCCAAACGGACCCAGGGCGGCGCACAGGGATGTTAAAACACATATAAAACATATAAAATTTTAAAAAACTTATTCTAATAGACCCTGCGCTAAAAACCGAATTTAAAAAACCCAAATTTAAAACTATCTAAGAGTCAGTAATGGGGGTTATGCTAGGCCGGCTAGATGGAATAGGTGTGTCTTCAGACACTTGCGGAAGAGGCGGAGGTCAGAGATGGTGCGGAGTTCAGGGGGTAGGTCGTTCCAAAGGGCAGGGCCCGCCACAGAGAAGGCTCTTCCCCTGGGTGTCGCCAGTCGGCATTGTCCAGCCGACGGCACCCTGAGGAGGCCCTCTCTGTGGGAGCGTATCGGTCTGAGGGATGTATGGGGCAGGAGGCGGTCTTGCATATAACTAGGCCCCGAGCCATGGAGCGCTTTAAAGATGGTCGTTAAAACCTTGAAGCGCACCCGAAAGACCACAGGAAGCCAGTGCAGCTCGCGCAGGATAGGTGTTATGTGGGAGTGTCTAGGCGCTCCCGTAATCACCCGCGCGGTTGCAAGGTCCCTTCCAACTCTGTTAATGAGAAATTAGCACTTCAACCCCAATGCAAAGAGTCCTGGGTATGGGCAAAGTAATCTGACAGACGGACATCTCCTGTAGCACCAACGGTTGTCTACAATAAGCAGTGCCTCCCACACCTCTCCTCTTTATGTTCCAACCAGGGAGGGGCTTGTTAATGTCTCCTTCTTTTCCTGCATAGCCAGCCCTCAGCCCTCCGTTGCTCTCCTCTCCTTTCTCTGCATATTCGCACATCTATTCCTCTCCCTCGCTCAGCTCAGGCCCCGAAAAGAGCTGTTTCTCTGCCTGAGCAGAGAGATGGGCCTTCCTCTGCATTTGACTGTGAGTCCTCTTGCTCCTCCGAGCCTTTTCGATGTTAACCTTGGCACCCCTTCCGCCTCCTCTGACTCATCTGGCTGTGGAGCTTGTTAGGAATGTAATGTTGGGACGGCAATATATAAACCATGATAGCAATATTGTCTCTTTAACTACTGCAGTAAATGGGATTGGCTGCTGTTTACTCAAGCGGCCATAAGAGGGAGCCAGAATCACTGTTAGATGCTGATGGTTAGATGATGGCTGTTGTGTATGTCGAGTATTGATCAGCGTGGGTAATTGTGAGTTGGGCAACTGTTAGCCAACTTTGTGTACTGAACTGTTTATATGATTTAGGACTCACCCATGTATGAAGAAGTTTCCATACCTTTTATTTTCTATGGAAGTAAACACCTATTTGTTTTACAATTCAGTGTCCGTGACTGCTAGTGTGTTCAGCAACACTTCTCTCTCTATGCTTCGCTGCGCGCCTTCGGTATACTAACAGACCGGGCTGGACCGGGGGGCCCTTCGCACAGTCACTCAAGCACTCGTGACGTCCCGGCTGGACTACTGTAATGCTCTCTACATGGGGCTCCCCTTGAGGTGCACTCGAAGGTTACAGTTAGTCCAGAATGCAGCCGTGCGGGTGATTATGGGAGCCTCAAGGCGTTCCCACATAACACCTCTCCTGCGCGAGCTGCACTGGCTACCTGTGGCCTTTCGGGTGCGCTTCAAGGTGTTGACGACCATCTTCAAAGCGCTCCATGGCTCGGGGCCTAGTTATATACGAGACCGCCTCCTGCCCCATACATCCCTTTGTCCGATCCACTCCCACAGAGAGGGCCTTCTCCGGGTGCCGTCGGCCGGGCAATGCCGGTTGGCGGCACCCAGGGGAAGGGCCTTCTCTGTGGCGGGCCCTGCCCTCTGGGACGACCTGCCCCCCGAATTACGCACCATCTCAGACCTCCGCCTTTTCCGCCAGCATCTTAAAACGCACCTATTTCAACAAGCCGGCCTAGCATAACCTCCTGTTTCTGACTGTTATTAGCTGTAAATTTTAAATAGGGGGATTTTAAATTGTTTTAGCACAGGGTATATTTGTTCTGCTTGGCCGGCCTAGGGTAGTCTCCCTTCCATGGGGTTGTTAATAATTTTAGATTTTTAACTGGGAATTTTTAGCGCAGGGATATTATTTAATTTGTTTTTATTATGTTTGTATATTTATTGTTTTATTTACCCTGTGCACCGCTCCGAGTCCCTTCGGGAAGAGGGAGCGGTCAACAAATTAAATTTATTATTTATTATTATTATTGTATGGGTTTAATAGGTTTTTAATAATGGTATTTTGTATTTTGTATTGTTTTTTAAATTTTCCTGTGCGCCGTCCTGGGTCCTTTTTTAGGAGAAGGTGCAGGTTATAAATTCGATAAAATAAATAAAATAAAAAATAACAGGGATTTTCCTAACAGAGCTGGCAGTCGACAAACCACAACGCATCCAGGGGAATTATCGCACTTTGACAATATATCCTGCGTAACTTTCTTTGAGTGTGTCGTAATTTGGAACGGTGGTTAAGTGGTCAGTCATTAAGCGAGGAATTCCTGTAGATGGATGGGTGCTTGGTGGGGGGGGGGGGCAGGTTTGTTGGACCAGGCTCCTGACCTTCGAAGTCTTTTCTTCCAGCTTCGAGCAGTTTTGTATCAACTACTGCAACGAGAAACTTCAGCAGCTCTTCATCGAGTTGATCCTCCAGCAAGAGCAACAGGAGTACCAGCGCGAGGGGATCGAATGGCAACATGTGAGTCCCTTAAACATCAACGCAGCCCCCCAGCCCTGGAAAACCCTAATGCCCCCCCATCCCCCTCGAACACCAGAAAGCTGAACGATTACAGTTGAAACTGGAGTATACAGTTAGTTATGATCGCGAAGTGGGACTGGAATTTCCATCACTAAGCGACCTGGTCATTAAGTGAATCATGCCTGATTTTACTTTTTTTTTTTTTTGCCATGGTTGTTAAGTGAATCACACAAGTGAATAACCAATTTCATTGTGATGCACTCGGAGGCTACAGCTGGTCCAGAACGTGGCCGCGCGGACAGTTATGGGAGTCACTAGATACTCCCATGTAACACCACTCCTGCGCGAGCTGCACTGGCTGCCTGTGGCCTTTCGGGTGCGTTTCAAGGTGTTGGTCACCATCTTTAAAGCGCTCCATGGCACGGGACCTAGTTATTTGCGGGATCGCATCCTGCCCCATACATCCCGCCGGCCGATTCGCTCACACAGAGAGGGACTTCTCTGGGTGCCGTCCACCAGGCAATGCCAGCGGGCGACGGCCAGGGGAAGGGCCTTCTCTGTGGAGGGCCCTATCCTCTGGAACGACCTTCCCCCGGATATTAGAATGACCACGGACCTCCACGCCTTCCGCCAAAAAGTAAAAGCATATTTATTCCATCAGGCCGGTTTGGCCTAATCGATGCTTCTCGCCCCAGTCTGTTTTTTGCAAATTATGTATTTGGTTTTTAATGGGTTATAATTTTAATGTTTTAAATTCTTGTACAGGATAATTTAATTTGTTTTTAACTTTGTATGTTTTTGTAGATGGTTTTTTAATTTTCCTGTACACCGCCCCGAATCCCTCCAGGGAGAGGGGGCGGTTTATAAATGTAATAAATTATTATTATTATTATTATTGTAATTTTAGTACAATGACGATAAAGATTATTATTATTATTATTATTACAATCCTTAAGCAACTCTTGTTCCCCCCATTGAATCTGGTGGGAAATTCACAAAGGACGATCGCTTGAATCCAGGACACTGCAACTGTCATAAGTACATGCCAGTTGCCCAGTGCCCAAATTTTGATCATGTGATGGTGAGGACTCTGCAACAGTCGTGAGTGTGAGGAATGACCCAGAGTTCCTTTTAATCAGCACCGTGGTAACTTTGAATGGTCATTAAATGAAACGTCGTAAGTCAAGGAGTACCTACACCTACAGTGGACAAAGCGGGTTTTCAAATTTCACTCTCTCTAGAGCGGTCATTCTCAACTTGTACAACTTTTTAAGATTTGTGATCCTCAGCTCCCAGAATTCCCCTGGCAGCTATGCTTGGAGTTGTAGTCCACACACCTTAAAGCAGCCACGTTTGAGGGGGGTGGGGGTGGGGGGGGTGGGGGGGGTGGAGTCTGCTTTAACCCTTTCCTTGCCGAGCATCAACTCTGCCTCCTCTCGACAGATTGAATATTTCGACAATCAAATCATCGTCGATCTGGTGGAAGAGACGCACAAGGGTGTCATCGCCATCCTGGATGAAGCTTGCTTGACCGTAGGGAAAGTCACCGATGCCCTTTTCTTGGAGACCATGGACACCAGGCTTGGCAAACACCCCCATTATACCAGCAGGAAGGTACGAGGATCATAGGAGTAATATCCCGTAAGCAAGATAATCTGAGGATCCTTTAACACAGGGGTGCCCAACCCCCGGGTCGCGGACCGGTGCCGGTCCGTGGCTTGATGGTAACCGGGCCGGAGTGAGCGGCGGAGAGAGTAGCGCAACTCTTAGGAAAGTGTAGCAAATGCTCCGCTATCCTGGTGGCTGGCTGGGGAACTCCCCGGGGGCAGGATGGGGGCAACAGACTGCATGGGGGGGGGGGTTGGGGCACCACTCAGCCCTGCGTGGGGGGGAGGGGCTGCCAGGCCCTCCTTCCCGGGATGCAGCCCGTCCTTCCCTGCCCCAGCCGAGGATCCTTCACCCGGGACCCCTGGCATCTTTCCCGCCCGGTTGCACGTCACCGCTGAACGGGCGCGCAGCCCATGTGACTCGACTCACCCGCTGGAGGCTCCCACCGGTCTGCGGAAATTTTTTTTACATGAAACTGGTCCCTGGTGCCAAAAAGGTTGGGGGGCCCTGCTTTAACACTCCCGTACGGGATACGGGGAACAAAATTTGGCGATCACGTAAGGACACTTTTCAGTGTGGTTTTTTTCCTGAATAATCTGGGTGACAGCGTAGGGACTTCTAAAAGGTAAAGAGGGCAACAGTGCAATTCGAACCCAGGGCAGCTATGGGGAGGAAAGGGGGTGGGCAATTGGCGACAGGCAGTCCTCGACCTACGACTATAGCATGAATCAGAATCTCTGTTGCTAAGCAAAGAAGTTTTTCAGTGAATCGTCCCTGGCTTCCCGAGCTTTTGGGTTCAGCGAATCGCTGCCATTGTTAAGTGAATCACACCGTTGTTAAATGAAACCAGCTTCCTCATTTGGCTTTGCTTGTCGGAAGCTGGCTGGGAAGGTTGCAAACAGCAATCCCGTGACTCCGGGATGCTGCGACCATCCTAAATCCTAAAAAAAACAGGCTGAAATTTGACGATGTTTTAATGGGGAATGCTGCAATGGTCGTAAGTGTGAGGACTAGTCATAAGTTATGTTTTTAAGTTTCATTGTAATGTTTGAAAAGTCACTAAATGAACAGTCGTAAGTTGATCATAGTATTATAAAGCTTTCAGAAATCTTTCATTTAATATCAGAAACAGAATCCGAATCGAGCTGGAAGGGACCTTGGAGGTCTTCTAGTCCAGCCCCCTTCTCAAGCAGGAATACCTATACCATTTCAGACAAGGGACTGTCCTGTCTCTTCTTTAGATTTATTTATCTTTCAAAAAACATCAATCTTGTCATATTTTTTTTACAAAAGGTGCCACTGAATGCACAATTTTTCACATCCAAGGGGAAACATTTAGAAGTTGAGTTGACTTATTAAAATAAATTTAATAATAGGATTTTTGATATTTTTATTCAAATATGTATTTGTCTTGGTTTTGCTTTTGAATTTTGGAGAAGAGGCTAGCCCAGGGGTCCCCAACCTTTGCAACTTTAAGTCTGAAGGACTTCAGCTCCCAGAATTCTTCAGACTTAAAGTTGCAAAGTTTGCCCACCCCTGGTCTAGATGGTCTCTGTGATGAGCCAAAAGGCAGAAAAAGAAAAGCAGTATGCTTCCTCCCTTAATTGGGGCCCTAACAGGGTGTTGTGGAAACAATTATATATATATAAAATATAGCAATAACAATTCCATCCTATATACACGGGAAAATACCCAAAGACAGCAATACCAGCTTTGCTGGCTGGAGAAGTCTAGGAGCTGAAGTCCTTCAGACTTAAAGTTGCAAAGGTTGGGGACCCCTGGGCTAGACGACCCCTTGTCTGACATGGCTGAGGGTCTCCTACGTGACCTTCAAGATCCCTTCCAGCTCACTTCTGATTGATCGATTGAATTTGCTTCGTAAAGCCCCATTACAAATTATAAATTTCAACCGTTACAGCCAGCCTCCGACTTACAACCTCAATTGGGCCTGGGATTTTGGCCGTAGGTTGGCGTGTTGATGAGGCGGATAATCAGGTGAGCTGACTCTGCGTTATGACCATTCTGGGACGGTTGTAAATTGAGTCACCGCCATGTGGAAAGAAAAACGTGGGTGGCAAACGAAGCCATCCAAGCCTGAGAACAAGAGGGATTGTGTGAGCAGGGGAAACGATGCACCCATCACACAACCACACCCTGACCGGCTTCGGCTTGTGTGTTCCCACAGCTCAATTCCACGGAGAAGGCCATGGAGTACGGACGCGATTTCCGGATCAAGCATTACGCCGGAGATGTTACGCAAGTAGACTTACTCCATCCTTTCTCTCACTCTCCCCTTCTGCTGGTTGAAGGCGCATGGTGGTTGCTTGGGGGAATTCTGGGAGTTGAAGTCCAGGAATTCTGTCTATTGAATTCTGGGAATAAATCTCTACCATTGCTAGCTGGGGAATTTGGAGTGGGGCAGTGGCCTAGAGGTGTAGCTCTCGCCTCACAATCAGGAGGTTGTAAGTTCGATCCTAGGTAGAGAGAGGCAGATATTTCTCTCGCTGAGCAGGTTGAGATTATGCCTGATGAATATAATTCCGCATTGGCGGCAGGAAGGGCATCTGGCCAGTAAACACTCAGTTCCATTCAGTAGCCCAGACTCCAACCCTCAAGGGATTATGGGGTTATTCATCAAAAAAGATGATGATGCTAGCTGGGGAATTCTGGGAGTTGAAGTCCAGAAATGCTAACTGTTGAATTTTGGGAATTGACATCCACTTAACCTGGCTAGGGGGTTCTGGGAATTGAAATCCACCCATGTTAAAGCAACTGATTTTTGCAAACATAGATTTGCACTGGTTTGCCATAGCATAGCATAGCATAGCATAGCATAGCACAGCATAGAATAGAATAAAATAGAATAGAATAGCATCGAATAGCATCAAATAGAATAGTATAGAATAGCATTGAATAGAATCAAATAGCATAGAATAGCATATAGAATAGAATAGCATCGAATAGCATCAAATAGAATAGAATAGAATAGAATAGAATAGAATAACATAGTATAGCATTGAATAGAATAGAATAGAATAACACAGTATAGCATTGAATAGAATATAATAGAATAGCATCAAATAGCATCAAATAGAATAGAATAGAATAGCACAGAATAGCATAGAATAGGGAAGAGGAGCTAGAGATCATCTAGTCCAGTCCCCTGAGCATCGTGCTACACAGGAAGGCAGTTCACAACCACCTCGGATCCACCTCACTCACCTGCACTTCTGAATCTGGGTTTCAGGTATTCCGTGGAAGGATTTATTGATAAGAACAAGGACACCCTGTTCCAGGATTTCAAGCGACTGCTGTACAACAGGTAGGTCGGGCTGAGGCAATGGGAGACGCCTGGATTTCAAGAAAACTCACCTCAAGTGGACAGTTTGGCCGTTGACCTTGGTGCACAGGAAGTCCTCGACTTATGACTGCAGTTAAGCACCACATTTCTGTCACTAAGTGAGTTTTGCCCCCTTTTATGACCCTTCTTGCCAGTGTTGTTCGAGGCATCCCTGCAGTTGACCCTGTTATTCTATGATTCTCTAACCATCTCCTGCTTGACCAGGGGGGTTGGTCAATTAAACATTTTTAATTGTTTCAACTACTTTTTAGCCCAGATTTAATTATTTAATTCTATTTTATATTGTGTCTATTTGTTGTGGGTGTTTTATTCTTTCTGTGCACCGCCCTGAGTCCCACCAGGGAGAATAGGGCGGTATATAAATCTGAAAAATAAATAGATAGATAGATAGATAGATAGATAGATAGATAGATAGATAGATAGATAGATAGATAGATAGATAGATAGATAGATAGATAGATCAGAGGTAGATTATTCCTGGTTTGGCCCAGATTGGGTAAACTGGTAGTAGCGGAGGTTGGAGACGCCCCCCACTCGGATGTTCTGCGAAGTGTTGCCCACGCGCTCACATATATGCACGAGTAAACTAATAGTAAAAAAATTAGAAACCCACTACTGGACTAGATGACCTCCAAGGTCCCTTCCATCTCTATTATCCCATGATTCTGTAAGGGGACCGGCCCATAGATTTCCACTGCTCTCCTCTCCTCTGCCTTCCGTGCATCAGGCTCAGCTGCTCCTCCCCTTCCTTATCAACCACCTCCAGACCTGGGGGCTGATGACTCTCCATCTTGGCTCTTCCATCCCAAGGACCGGCCCATAGATTTCCACTGTGTTAATTTTTATCACGTGGCCATAGCGAGGCTGTGATGGTCATAAGTGTGAAAAACGGTCCTGAGACATCTTTTTCAGGGCCGTCGTAACTTCAAATGGTCGCTAAATGAATGGTTTGTGAGTGGAGGTCTACCCATGTTACTGTATTATTATTATTATTACTCTGTGGTTACTCTTTGGTGAGATTCACAGCCTTTGGGGCTGGTTGGTAGCTCAACAGCTCGAGTCCTAACCAAGGACCTAGGAACTGTCAAGGTAACGTCGGAGGATAGAAGCTGTTCCAAGCAGCGTGGCCCTTTCGAGAGTCAGAATGCTCAAGTCCGGCAAACCTGGAACCTCCACATAGCGAGGGAGCCCCCTAGGTCTTGCTCCAAGGGCTCCCATCACAATCGGGACAACACACAACTTTCTCTTCCACAGTCACTCAACTTCAATTTGCAAGTCCCAGTATTTTGTGATTTTTTCTTGCTGCTTATTTTCAATTTGTGCATCACCAGGTATTGCGATGTCCACGAACCATGCTTTTTTCTTTTCAATGATTGTTATGTCAGGTGTGTTGTAGGACAAGTGCCTGTCAGTCTGAAATCTGAAGTCCCACAAGATCTTGACTTTCTCATTCTCTAAAACTTTCTCAACCTGATGTTCCCAGTGATTTTTGCCGTACTCAAATCCAAACTATTATTATTATTATTACTACTACTACTACTATTGTTATTACTATTATTATCATCATTATTTTAATGACCTTCCCAGGTCTTGGTAGCAAGTCAGTTAAGGAACTTACTTGGCATAGCGGGCAGGCCTCCAAAAGCATAGGACTACAACTCCCATCTGTCAGGTTTCCCTAAAAATGCCCTAATTGATTCATGATTATTGAGCCAAGTTTCATTACAAAATTAGTCATTTATTAGGAGCGCCATTAGGCAAGGCCTTTTTGCAGTCAGATCTAAGCTTTGAGTTTTACCTGAACTTTACTTCTGTTCCTTCCCTCCCCGCAGTCTGTGTCATAATTCACATTCCCCAATGAGGTGCACCCTTCCCAAGCCTGCTGCTGTAATCTGAGATCTGACTTCAGCCGACAGTATGCGTGAAATGCGTTCCTCCCCTTCTCTCACTATGGCAACGTTAGGAGTTGACACCCTCATGCTAAACCATCCTCTAGACTCTGACAGGGAGAGGACCCAAGCTTCACTTAAGGACGATTCCCTGCAGCAACATACAATCTGCTCCCGGCCGCCATCTTTTTTTACCTCTTTTGGCATCTTTTCCCAGCATGGACCCTGTCCTCCAGGAGATGTGGCCGGAGGGCAAGCAGAGCATCACGGAGGTGACGAAGCGACCCCTGACTGCGGCCACCCTCTTCAAGAACTCCATCGTGGCCTTGGTGGAAAACCTAGCTTCCAAGGTATCTCAGATCTTCCTTTTCTGGTAGTGTTCCATAAGCTCGGCCGCTTGGAGATGGGTGGACTTCAACTCCCAGAATTCCTCAGTCTTCAGAACGGGGCTCAAAAAAGAGAAACAGGGGCAAACCGGCCCCTGGAGGACCTCAGTGGAGTTCAAATCATTAGACAGTAGAGTTGAAGGCCACCTATCTTCAAGCTTGAGGAGCGCTGTTCCATGGTGTTTCCTGTTCTTCATGAGGTCAACCAAGGTTCTTGATCGTGGACACCTCGGTCCGTTCCTCTGTTGTGCAAGGAACACGACATCTCTGGACCTCTGAATTTTTAGGTATACTCACCCCATTTTTCATGCTGTGGACACAATTCTGAAACACTGGAAATACCTTCCCAAGTATCTGAGGTCCTCCTTCTGTGTCCCTCAAATTTAGCAGGAGAGACCTTCCCAAGTATCTCTGGTCTTCCTTCTATGTCCTTCAACCATGGCACTTTAAGATGGTGGACTTCAATTCCCAGAATTCCCCAGGTCTTTTGAACAGGGCTCTGAAAGCGGGCTAACAAACTACTGGAGGACCTTAGTAGACACCTTCCCAAGTATCTGAGATCCTCCTTCCGTGTCCCTCAAACTTAACAACCTGAAGACAGGTGGACTTTAATTCCCAGAATTCCCCAGTCTTTTGAACAGGGCTCTGAAAGTGGGCTGACAAGCTATTGGAGGGCCTTATGTAGACACCTTCCCAAGTATCTGAGATCCTCCTTCCGTGTCCCTCAAACTTAACAACCTGAAGACAGGTGGACTTCAATTCCCAGAATTCCCCAGTCTTTTGAACAGGGCTCTGAAAGTGGGCTAACAAGCTACTGGAGGGCCTTAGTAGACACCTTCCCAAGTATCTGAGATCCTCCTTCCGTGTCCCTCAAACTTAACAACCTGAAGACAGGTGGACTTCAATTCCCAGAATTCCCCAGTCTTTTGAACAGGGCTCTGAAAGTGGGCTAACAAGCTATTGGAGGGCCTTAGTAGACACCTTCCCAAGTATCTGAGATCCTCCTTCCGTGTCCCTCAAACTTAACAACCTGAAGACAGGTGGACTTCAATTCCCAGAATTCCCCGGTACTATGAACAGCGCATAAGAATGAGACAGAGTAAAGCCAGCATCCAGAGTTCCCTTCCAGTTGGGGAAGGAGGGGCTGTGGATGAGGAAAGAGTGGGGCAATTGCTCATTGCTCACTGGTCTATTTTCAGCTTCGGTGGCAGCTAAAATGAGAGGCCTGCTAGATGGAAGCTTGTGTATGACTGATGTGCTATAAATAAGCCACACTAAGATGGAGATTATGGTTAGTTTTAAAGGGTTATTATGCAACACCTCCATAAATAGAAATCCAAAGCCACAGCATTTAAGGTTCGAAAATCTTGGAAAAGTCGGAATATTAGAGAGAGCCGGCAGCCAAAATTCTCTCTAATAAATGCGACACAAACACACTCCTTTTTGCTGTTGGCTTGTGGTAGTCCTCGACGTACGACTGAAATTGACCCCAAAATTTCTATTGCTCAACGAGGCAGTCGTTCAATAGGTTTTGACCCATTTTGCAACATTTCTTGCCACCGTTGTTAAGTGAATCGCTGAGATTGTGAAATCGGTACCAGGGTTGTGTGGTTCAGGTAAGTCCTTGACTTACAGCAGTTTATTTAATGACCATTCAAAGTTACCACAGCACTGAAATAGTGATTTACCACCGTTTTTCCCACTTACAACCATTTCGCTAACCCTGGGGTGATAGGATCAAAATTCAGAAGCTTGTCAAGCGACTCTTATTTATGACAGTCGCCGTGTCCTGGGATCACGAAATCCCCTTTTATGACCTTCGGACCAGCAAAGTCGATGGGGGAAGCCAGATTCGCTTAACGACCGTGTGACTAATAATGATAGGGATTCACTTAGCAATAATGACAAGAAAAGTCGTAAAATGGGGCACAGCTCACTCAACAACTGTCTCTCTTAGCGATGGAAATTTGAGGCGCGTTTTGGTCGTACGTCAATTCATAGTAATTAGTAAGACCACCCCGATTTCAAAATTATTTTATTTATTTATTTATTTATTTATTTATTTATTTGATTGATTGATTGATTGATTGATTGATTGATTGATTGATTGATTGATTGATTGATTGATTGATTGATTGATTGATTTATATCCCGCCCTTCTCCAGAAGGACCGTAGGTCAGGGATGGCAAACCTTTTTGGCACCGAGTGCCCAAACTGGAACATGTGCACACTGGAGTGTCAGAAACCTGAAGACCGGCTGGCCGATCCACACAAGGTTCTTGGCTGTTTTTCGGGCCATTTTTCAGGCCATTTTTCAGGGCAAAGATGGCCTGAAAAAGGCCCCCAAATGGCTGTTTTTCAGGCCATTTTTCAGGGCAAAGATGACTTGAAAAAGGCCCCAAAATGGCTGTTTTTCAGGCCATTTTCAGGGCAAAAATGACCCGAAAAGGCCCCAAAATGGCTGTTTTTCAGGCCATTTTCAGGCCATATTTCAGGGCAAAAATGACCCGAAAAGGCCCCAAAATGGCTGTTTTTCAGGCCATTTTCAGGCCATATTTCAGGGCAAAAATGACCTGAAAAAGCCCCCAAAATGGCTGTTTTTCAGGCCATTTTCAGGGCAAAAATGACCTGAAAAAGGCCCCAAAATGGCTGTTTTTCAGGCCATTTTCAGGGCAAAAATGACCCGAAAAGGCCCCAAAATGGCTGTTTTTCAGGCCATATTTCAGGGCAAAAATGACCTGAAAAAGGCCCCAAAATGGCTGTTTTTCAGGCCATTTTCAGGGCAAAAATGACCCGAAAAGGCCCCAAAATGGCTGTTTTTCAGGCCATTTTCAGGGCAAAAATGACCTGAAAAAGGCCCCAAAATGGCCGTTTTTCAGGCCATTTTCCGGTGCCTGAAAAAACCAGCATAAATGCCAGAAACCAGAGGAGAAGCTGGCGATGCACATGTGCGCACAGAGAGAGCTCAGTGGGCCAACTTTGGCACGCATGTTATAGGTTCGTCATCATGGCTGTAGGTCAGGGATGTCCAAACTTTGGAACTTTAAGACTTGCGGACTTCAACTCCCAGAATTCCCCAGCCAGCTATGCTGGCTGGGGAATTCTAGGAGTTGAAGTCCACAAGTCTTAAAGTTCCCAAGTTTGGACATCCATGCTGTAGGTGCTTGTGCCACCCAAGGAAACTTGATGTCGTTTCAAACCAGAAATGCAATTTTAGACAACGGGGCAAACTGAAGACCTGAGAATGTCCTCGTGTAACTCCACGCGTTTTCCTTTCCCAATTTGAGGAGCCTTACTACGTCCGTTGCATCAAGCCCAACGACCAGAAGTCCCCGTTTCTGTTCGATGAGGAACGTTGCCGTCACCAAGTCTCATATTTGGGTCTCCTGGAGAACGTCCGGGTGCGGAGGGCCGGCTTCGCCTACAGGCAACCGTACCACCGTTTCTTACTCCGGTAGGTTTGTGGCTGAGTGTTTGCAAAAGTTCCAGAAGAAGGAAAAAACAAACAAACCAGTGTTATCTTGGGCAGCCTTTGCTGGAACTGGGACCTTTGGCTGTTTGCCAAGCAGGGAGGAGGGTGGTGGTGGTCCTGGAGGCAGCCAGGAAAGGAGGGTGGACATCATAAGCGGTGTGTAAACATTTTGTAGCTGTTTTTGAAAGGTTGAATGGAGAAAAAGGCAACGAACACAGTCTGTAATACCACTCTTTTGTAGCACTGATGTGGTTACCTACTTGGGTCATGAGACGTCTGCAAGAAAACAACCCAGCTCAGAGAACACCCCACAGTCCTCCTCCTCCTCCCTCTCCTCCTCCTCCTCCTCCTCCTCCTCTCACTGATGACCTAATTGGGTCATGAAATTTCTGCAGGTTGCGCTGCAGACCCTCCGAAGGGACCTCTGAAGACCCTTTACGGTCCGGTCAAAGCAGGTCAACTCTCCAACCTTCTCTTCATCCAGGTACAAGATGACGTGTGAATACACCTGGCCCAACCACCTCATGGCCACTGACGGTGCAGCCACTCAAGCCCTGATAGAGCAACACGGCTTTCAAGACGACGTGGCTTACGGCCAAACCAAGATCTTCATCCGAACGCCCCGGACCTTGTTCGCCCTGGAACAGGAGCGCGCCAACCTGATCCCCATTATTGTGTTGTTGTTGCAGAAGGTAACGAGGGGTTGTGGGTGTTAGCAACTCTGGGTTCAGAACCAGTGTTACAACTCTGGTCCCTTAACCAGTGTTAGGAAAACAAAAGCGGAATAGTGTAATTCACCGGACAGTAAAGAGATACGTTGCTTTAACCACAAACAAACTCTAAAACAGTGATAGTAAGAAAATAAATAGTCTTTACTTTGTAGCAACCAAAATGCTTCTTCCGACCAGTGATACTCACTTCTCAAAACAGGCCTTCACCAAACAGAGTTATCTTACAGTGATGCAAAAACAAATCCTCCTTCAGTCTTTGCAGCTTCAGCACAGGAATCAAAGGGAATCGAAAAGGGAACGGACTGTGATTCTGAGCTTGCTTTATGGTAGAGCTGAGACTCACAGCCAATCAGAATTCAAACACAGTTCTTAAAGCTACATAACTCCTTAAGAGCATAGGCTCATATATATTGTCAAACCAATATAAGGCTGAATATCCTAACATAATCCCCTTTGATTTGATCAATATATATTCACATCCTTAAATCATAAGCATCACAACTCTCCTTGTGCTTGGGTAAGGGTTGTGGGTCCCTCGGGTGAAGCCACGTGCCTCATTTTCTCGCCCCAATGGATGCCGGGTCCCAAAACACGCGGAGCCCAAGAGAGGAGGAACGGCGCACGACGCATTAGCGGTTGGAATTTCAGGTGGTCTTTGATTTACGGTGCCTCCTTTAGCGACTGTTCAAAGTTACAACTGCAGTGGGAAAAAAGTGACCTGCGGGCAGTCCTCGACTTATGACAGTTTGTTTAGTGACCGTTCAAAGTTACAACGGCAGTGGAAAAAAGTATCCCTCAACCGTTCTTCACAAATAATACTGTTGGTGGCATCCCACACGGTCGCGTGACTTCCACTCCGATGCTCGATCACTGACTCATATTTATGACGGTGGCAATATCCTGGAGTTACACGATCGCCTCTTGCAACCATTTGAAAAGGGAAGTCAATGGGGGAGCCTGATTCACTTAGCGACGGGGTGGCTAATTTAAGAACGGCATTGATTCACTTAAGAAATGTGGCCAGAAATGGACCAAACTCACTCAACACATTTCTCACTTAACAGCCTAAACTTGGGGCTGAATCGTGGTCGTAAGTTGAGGACAAATGGTATGGCAGATTTTCGCACTTACGACCATTGTGGCATCCCCAAGGTCAGGTGAACAAAATTAGGATGCGTGACTCACGTTTAAAACGGTCACAGTATCCCAGGGTCATGTAATCCGCTTTCGCGACCGTCCGACAAGCAGGAAGCCAGAAAAACTGCGTGACTAATTTTAACAACTGCAGGGATTCACTTAACGGTGGTGGAGGAAAGGTCATAAAACGGGACAGAATTCACTTAACAACTGCCTCGCTTAGGAAAAGAAATTCAGGGCTCAGTCGGGGTTGTAAGTCGAGGACCATCATGGATCTGAGCGGGGGATTATGGGATCTAGAACCCTTCCTTTGTGACACTCCCCGCAAATGAACCCCTTATGATGCAACCCAGACTCAGGGTTATGACGTGCCTCTGTACCCAGGTTTGGAGGGGAGCCGTCGCCCGCAGGCGTTGCCGATACCTACGGGCCATCTACACCATCATGTCCTACTACAAGCGTCACAAAGTGAAGTCTCACTTAATGGAGCTCCTGCAACGCTTCCAAGGGGTGCGGAACATGTCCGACTACGGCAAAAGCGTGGAGTGGCCGGAGCCTCCAGAGGTCTTGGCCCAGTTCCAGGAGAGCAGCAAACTCATCTTTTGCAGGTATTTCCCCCACGATCCTCTCCTTAGACGGGTGGACCTCCACTCCCAGAATCCCCCAGGGAGCATGGCTGAATAGAGGATTCTGGGAGTGGAAGTCCTCCCCTCTTAAAGCATGGCTGAATGGGGGATTCTGGGAGTGGAAGTCCTCCCCTCTTAAAGCATGGCTGAATGGGGGATTCTGGGAGTGGAAGTCCTCCCCTCTTAAAGCATAGCTGAATGGGGAATTCTGGGAGTGGAAGTCCTCCCCTCTTAAAGCATGGCTGAATGGGGGATTCTGGGAGTGGAAGTCCTCCCCTCTTAAAGCATGGCTGAATGGGGGATTCTGGGAGTGGAAGTCCTCCCCTCTTAAAGCATGGCTGAATGGGGGATTCTGGGAGTGGAAGTCTTCCCCTCTTAAAGCATGGCTGAATGGGGGATTCTGGGAGTGGAAGTCCTCCCCTCTTAAAGCATGGCTGAATGGGGGATTCTGGGAGTGGAAGTCCTCCCCTCTTAAAGCATGGCTGAATGGGGGATTCTGGGAGTGGAAGTCATCCCCTCTTAAAGCATGGCTGAATGGGGGATTCTGGGAGTGGAAGTCTTCCCCTCTTAAAGCATGGCTGAATGGGGGATTCTGGGAGTGGAAGTCCTCCCCTCTTAAAGCATGGCTGAATGGGGGATTCTGGGAGTGGAAGTCCTCCCCTCTTAAAGCATGGCTGAATTGGGGATTCTGGGAGTGCAAGTCCTCCCCTCTTAAAGCATAGCTGAATGGGGAATTCTGGGAGTGGAAGTCCTCCCCTCTTAAAGCATGGCTGAATGGGGGATTCTGGGAGTGGGAGTCCTCCCCTCTTAAAGCATGGCTGAATGGGGGATTCTGGGAGTGGAAGTCTTCCTCTCTTAAAGCATGGCTGAATGGGGGATTCTGGGAGTGCAAGTCCTCCCCTCTTAAAGCATGGCTGAATGGGGGATTCTGGGAATGGGAGTCCTCCCCTCTTAAAGCATGGCTGACTGGGGGATTCTGGGAGTGGGAGTCCTCCCCTCTTAAAGCATGGCTGACTGGGGGATTCTGGGAGTGGGAGTCCTCCCCTCTTAAAGCATAGCTGAATGGGGGATTCTGGGAGTGCAAGTCCTCCCCTCTTAAAGCATAGCTGAATGGGGGATTCTGGGAGTGCAAGTCCTCCCCTCTTAAAGCATGGCTGAATGGGGGATTCTGGGAGTGCGAGTCCTTCCCTCTTAAAGCATGGCTGGATGGGGGATTCTGGGAGTGGGAGTCCTCCCCTCTTAAAGCATAGCTGAATGGGGGATTCTGGGAGTGGAAGCTCTCCCCTCTTAAAGCATGGCTGAATGGGGGATTCTGGGAGTGGAAGTCCTTCCCTCTTAAAGCATGGCTGAATGGGGGATTCTGGGAGTGGAAGTCCTCTCCTCTTAAAGCATGGCTGAATGGGGGATTCTGGGAGTGGAAGTCCTCTCCTCTTAAAGCATGGCTGAATGGGGGATTCTGGGAGTGGAAGTCCTCTCCTCTTAAAGCATGGCTGAATGGGGGATTCTGGGAGTGGAAGTCCTCTCCTCTTAAAGCATGGCTGAATGGGGGATTCTGGGAGTGGAAGTCTTCCCCTCTTAAAGCAAAGCTGACTGGGGGATTCTGGGAGTGGAAGTCTTCCCCTCTTAAAGCCTTTAAGTTCCTGACCGTCTAACTTTCCTTCTCATTGCATGCTTCAACCGTCACTAAGCGAACCGTTGCATGTCATTGTTAACCGTTGTGCTTGCCGGTTATGTTGTTACAGGTGGAGAGCCAGGCAGCTGGTGACCAACATCCCTCCGTCCGAGATGGGCCAAATCAAAGCCAAAGTTGCCGCTTTTGACGTCTTGCATGGCCATAGGAGAAACTGGGGTTGTTGCCAAAACTGGAGACAGAACTATTTAGCATCGGTATGTACAATGGTGCGATTCTCGCGCCCGGTTCTTTCTTTCCATGTTTTGCTCTATCAGAAAAGGCCTTGGGGCATTTTCGCAGCCTCGCTTTGTACAAGGTATTTTTGACCTATAACCGTTTGTTTAGCGACGGTTCGACGTTACCGCAGAATCGTCGCTCACCAACCAGTTGTGATGCGAGGACTCACTATGGAACATGGGGTTTGTAGTCTGATCTGCCATGAACATCAGGAATTATCCTTACCCTCGTTCAATTAGCGACACCCTCAAAGTTACGGCGGCACTGGAATAAAGGGATTTAGGGCGGTGTTTCACACTTACGACGGTCACAGCGTCTCCCCTGATAGGTTGATCAAAATTCAGAAGGTCGGCCACTGACTTGTGTTTATGTATTTATGTCCTGGAGATCGCGCGATCCCCTTTTGCGACCTTCTGACGGGCAAAGACAACAGGGGACCCAGATTTATTTAATGACCGGTGGACTTGCTTAGCAACTGCTGTGATTCGCTTAAGAACTTGTGCAAAATGGAGCAAAAGTCACTTCACATAAGACTGCCTATTGGACCATGGAAAGATCCTTGTGAGAAGCAGAATAACAGAATCACAGAGTTGGGAGGGACCCTGGAGGTCATCTAGCCCAACCCCGCTGCTCAAGCAGGAAACGCTTACAGAATCATGGAATAACAGAGATGGAAGGGTCCTTGGAGATCATCTAGCCCAACCCCCCTGCTTGAGCAGGAAACGCTTAGAGAATCATGGAATAACAGAGATGGAAGGGCCCTTGGAGGTCATCTAGCCCAACCCCCCTGCTCAAGCAGGAAACGCTTAGAGAATCATGGAATAACAGAGATGGAAGGGCCCTTGGAGGTCATCTAGCCCAACCCCGCTGCTCAAGCAGGAAACGCTTACAGAATCATGGAATAACAGAGATGGAAGAGTCCTTGGAGGTCATCTAGCCCAACCCCCTGCTCGAGCAGGAAACACTTAGAGAATCATGGAATAACAGAGATGGAAGGGCCCTTGGAGGTCATCTAGCCCAAACCCGTGCTCAAGCAGGAAACGCTTAGAGAATCATGGAATAACAGAGATGGAAGGGCCCTTGGAGGTCATCTAGCCCAACCCCCCTGCTCAAGCAGGAAACGCTTACAGAATCATGGAATAACAGAGATGGAAGGGTCCTTGGAGGTCATCTAGCCCAACCCCCCTGCTCAAGCAGGAAACGCTTACAGAATCATGGAATAACAGAGATGGAAGGGTCCTTGGAGGTCATCTAGCCCAACCCCCTGCTCAAGCAGGAAACGCTTACAGAATCATGGAATAACAGAGATGGAAGGGTCCTTGGAGGTCATCTAGCCCAACCCCCTGCTCGAGCAGGAAACGCTTAGAGAATCATGGAATAACAGAGATGGAAGGGTCCTTGGAGGTCATCTAGCCCAACCCCCTGCTCGAGCAGGAGACCTTATGAGAGTCATCCGATTTCTTCTTTAAAACCTGCAGCATCGGAGAGCCCACAACTTCCGGAAGGAAACCACATACGCACCAGCTTTGAAAATGCCAGCTAATTAAAGAGCTCCGTTTAGTGACGTTTTAAGCACGTCTCGGCCCACGCTTTTCTTCCCGGCGGTGGGCGAGGACGATAGGAGGTGTGGGCTGTCGGCTTTTTGTGTCTTCCCCAGATTTGTCATCTGTTTACGCTTTGACTTTGGGGTTTTTTGGTGTGTGTGTGTCACATTGAGTTGTGAGTCAAAGATCTGGAGTTTCTCCGGAGTGGGGCGGTCGCTTCATTGGAGAAATCTGCGGTTTATCCAAATTGTAGGGTTGTCCTGTGTGACAAGTGTAGGATTGGGAGAGGGCCTGTTCCCCATTTCCTTTTCATGTTGGCTTTAAAAATTAAAAACAAAAATGTGCAGCCAGCAAACCTGGTTAACTTAGATGTATTCGGCGTCTGAAAAGGACACCACTAGGAA
>CM077647.1:3401218-3403718 GCA_039707465.1 Rhabdophis nuchalis | reverse complement strand
AAGTTTGGACATCCCTGGCTTATATATATTGCTAACCCAACACTAGGATTACATTCCTAACAATATTGATTGGTTATTTGGATTTCACATCACTTGTTTTTCACGGCCACAGGCCACAGTTATTTTGCAAAGTGCGTCACCTCTATGTGGTTTTGGGGGTTTTCTTATATGCGAGCTATTCTTCTTCCTAACATCCTGGCTGGTGGTTTTAAGGTGCCAACTTCTGTCTCTCTACTAATGTCCTTCCTATTGCAAAGCAGAAAGAACAAACAGTTTTATCTGAGGCAGCTCCCTCACAAACCCCCCCCCTCCAGGAAAGGAGCAAAGCTCTTAATTGTCGAGGCAAAGAAATGAAGACGAGAGAAAAACGTTTGATCAGAATTCATATTCCTCCCTCTCGTGTCCATCCCATCCACACCTGGCTCCTATCTCCACACGTGACCCTTCCCTCTGATCCCCAGGGATCCCTCATCTATGCATCCATTCCATCAGCTGATCCTCCAGAAGTGCTGAGTTAGAGAAGGCCGCTCTATCCCTGGAGGTCTCTATGATACTACCTCCAGCAAGGGCCAGTTAGAAACATGGCCTCCACTGGTCATGGCCAGTTGACAATGCCACTAACATCTGAGAAATGCCAGGTTAAAGAAGGCCGCTCTATCCCTGGAGGTCTCTATGATACTACCTCCAGCAAGGGCCAGTTAGAAACATGGCCTCCACTGGTCATGGCCAGTTGACAATGCCACTAACATCTGAGAAATGCCAGGTTAAAGAAGGCCGCTCTATCCCTGGAGGTTTCTATGATACTACCTCCAGCAGGGGCCAGTTAGAAACATGGCCTCCACTGGTCATGGCCAGTTGACAATGCCACTAACATCTGAGAAATGCCAGGTTAAAGAAGGCCGCTCTATCCCTGGAGGTTTCTATGATACTACCTCCAGCAGGGGCCAGTTAGAAACATGGCCTCCACTGGTCATGGCCAGTTTGACAATGCCACTAACATCTGAGAAATGCCAGGTTAAAGAAGGCCGCTCTATCCCTGGAGGTTTCTATGATACTACCTCCAGCAGGGGCCAGTTAGAAACATGGCCTCCACTGGTCATGGCCAGTTGACAATGCCACTAACATCTGAGAAATGCCAGGTTAAAGAAGGCCGCTCTATCCCTGGAGGTCTCTATGATACTACCTCCAGCAAGGGCCAGTTAGAAACATGGCCTCCACTGGTCATGGCCAGTTGACAATGCCACTAACATCTGAGAAATGCCAGGTTAAAGAAGGCCGCTCTATCCCTGGAGGTTTCTATGATACTACCTCCAGCAGGGGCCAGTTAGAAACATGGCCTCCACTGGTCATGGCCAGTTGACAATGCCACTAACATCTGAGAAATGCCAGGTTAAAGAAGGCCGCTCTATCCCTGGAGGTTTCTATGATACTACCTCCAGCAGGGGCCAGTTAGAAACATGGCCTCCACTGGTCATGGCCAGTTTGACAATGCCACTAACATCTGAGAAATGCCAGGTTAAAGAAGGCCGCTCTATCCCTGGAGGTTTCTATGATACTACCTCCAGCAGGGGCCAGTTAGAAACATGGCCTCCACTGGTCATGGCCAGTTGACAATGCCACTAACATCTGAGAAATGCCAAGTTAAAGAAGGCCGCTCTATCCCTGGAGGTTTCTATGATAACCGGTTCCAAGGTGCCTGTTGGAAGCATGGATCTATAGGTGTGGCACTACCAAGACCCCCAATCTCTGGAAGGTGCCAAGTGAGTGAAAGCCGCTCTATGCCAGGAAGTCTCTATGATAACATCTCCAGCAGGTGCCCAATTTAAGATGGCCGCTCTATTCCTCCAAAGCACCAAGTTAGAAGCATGGCCTCCACGGGTGTGGCACCGCCAAGTCCCTCCTCCCCAACCAAGTTAGAGAACTCCGCTCTATCCCCTGGAAGTCTCTGTGGTAACACCTCCAAGATGACAGTAAATAGCCCAAAGCTGGTTTCATTGAAAGCAAGAAGCACCCACAGGATGGCACCTGGTCCCCCATTGACCTCCGGGGCTCAGATGGGGAGGGCTGTCTCCCCCTTTTCCTTGATCTGGCGGGTGAGGGGGGGGTTCTGAGTTGGTTCTTCTCAAGGTGGGAGCCTTCTTGACCATCTCAACATCTCCCCAGGTCAACCGGTGTAACAAACGGACAGATCGAGCCCTACTGATCACTGACCAGCACCTCTACAAGCTGGACCCCCAGAAGCAATACCGAGTGAAGAAGACCATTGCTCTTGGCACAGTAAGAAGGGGGTTGAGGGGGATCTCCCGGGTTTTTTTGGGGGGGTGTTGGGGGTCCGCAGAAGAGCAGAAGGTGTTTCCAGGGTTAGGGAGGCCTGAGTCGCATGAAGGAGGCAAAATACCAAGTTCCCAGAATTAGAAATTACATGGAGGACCCTCCTCCTCCTCTTCCTCCTTTTCCTCCCTCCCCCTCCTTTTCCCCCTCCTCCTCCTCCTTCTCTTCC
>CM077647.1:3269915-3401118 GCA_039707465.1 Rhabdophis nuchalis | reverse complement strand
CTCCTTCTCCTCCTCCTCCCGCGTGAATTTCCCAAACAACCTTTTTCTAACCCTCCTTTGCCCCCCACAGCTGTCCGGTCTGAGTGTCACCAGTGGGGAGGACCAGTTGGCCGTCTTCCACCTGGAGAAGCAGAAGCACCTCGTGGTGTGTCTTCACAAAATGCAACCGGCCAACGACAACCGTGTCGGGGAGCTGGTTGGTGTCCTGGTGGACCACTTCAGGAGGTAGGCGATTCCTCTCTCGAGCATCTCATCCACTAGTCCTCCACTTACGACCACAATTCACCTAGGTTGAGGAACGGTACTCCAGGGGAACTGCGACCTTTGTAAATACAGGCCCTGTGGCCAAGACTCCAAATTAGTGGGAATACTGTGACAGTCATAAGTGTGAAAAATGGGGGAGGGTTTAATGCCGTTATTACTTTGACCCCATTGAGGGAATGAATGGTTGTAAGCCAAGGACTATTGATCCTTTGCTTGAAGAATAAATGTGTTTATTTATCTATTTAGCCATTATCCATCTTTCCATCCATCCATCATCCATCTCTGTGTTTCCATCTCTAATTATCTATCTATCTATCTATCTATCTATCTATCTATCTATCTATCTATCTATCTATCTATCTATCTATCTATCTATCTATCTATCTACCTACCTACCTACCTACCTACCTACCTACCTACCTACCTACCTATCTATCTATCTATCTATCTATCTTTATCTATCCATCCATATCTGTCCTATATATCTATCTATCCATTCTTTCCTATCTATCTATCTATCTATCTATCTATCTATCTATCTATCTATCTATCTATCTATCTTTATCTATCCATCCATATCTGTCCTATATATCTATCTATCCATTCTTTCCTATCTATCTATCTATCTATCTATCTATCTATCTATCTATCTATCTATCTATCTATCTATCTATCTATCTATCGATCTATCTATCTATCTATCTATCCATTCTTTCCTATCTATCTATCTATCTATCTATCTATCTATCTATCTATCTATCTATCTATATCTATCTATCTATCTATCTATCTATCTATCTATCTCTATCTATCCATTCTTTCCTATCTATCTATCTATCTATCTATCTATCTATCTATCTATCTATCTATCTATCTATCTATCTATCTATCTATCTATTCTTTCCTATCTATCTATCTATCTATCTATCTATCTATCTATCTATCTATCTATCTATCTATCTATCTATCTCTATCTGCCCATCTATCTATCCATTGATCCATCTTATATCCATCCATCCACTTGAGGATTTATTGCCTTTGAAGGAGCTGAAATAATATTTTTGTGAGTTTGCAAGCACGTTCGTTGCACAGAGCACAAATGCTTCCCCTATTTTTGCAAAAACAAGAGATTGTGTTTTTCTTAAACGGTACCCAAACACACAGGCAGCTTCTTTTTCAACACAGGATGACCAATTTCGAAGAGTCATTTGTACATTTTATTCTGCTTCCAGGCCTGGGTGTTTTTGTTTTTGTTGAAATAAAAAGCAAGAACTAAGTGTGGCCCTCCTGCGCACACATGTTTAATGCCCACCCCACCCCATCTGTCAGCTCTCTCCCGTGTGCTTGGGGTGGAGGATGGGCCCCAGTTGCTAGGCTGCTGAGATATTTTATCTGCTGATTGGAATATGGGGAGCCATCCTTTGGTGAGATATGAGAGAGGGCGGTGGAGGGGAGGGGAGATGATGGATGGATAGAGAGAGAGATAGGATAGATAGATTAGAGAGAGAGAGAGAGGGAGGGAGGGAAAGAGATAGATTAGATAGATGGATGGATAGATATAGAGAGAAAGAGCAAGATAAAATTAATAGATTGAGATTGATGAAGAGATTAGATCAGATTAGATTAGAGAGAAAAATTGAGATTGATGGAGAGATTAGATCAGATTAGATTAGAGAGAAGGTAGGTAGGTAGAGAAAAATAAATAGAGATAGAGAGATCGATAGGGAGTGAGAGAGAAAAACAGAGAGACAGACACACAGAGAGAGAGAGAGAGAGAGGGTGTGTGAGAAAAACACAGAGAGAGGGATGAGAGAGAGCGGTAGGGAGTGAGAGAGAGGGGGGAAATAGAGAAATAGAGAGATAGCTATAGGTAGATTAGAGAGAAAGAGAGAGATAGGCAGTGAGAGAAACAGAGACAGAGAAATAGAGAGATTAATAGATATAGAGAGAGAGATAGGGAGTGAGAAATAGAGAGAGAGAGAGTGAGATTAGAGAGGGGAGGAGTGTGAGAGATAGAAACAGAAATATAGATAGAGAGAGAGAGTGAGAGAGAAAGAGACAGACAGAGACAGATATATTAGATAGAGATAGATAGATAGATAGATGATAGATAGATAGATAGATAGATAGATAGATAGATAGATAGATAGATAGATAGATAGATAGATAGATAGATCACCCTGCCTCAAAATATACCAGAAATTAGAGCAGCTGCTCTAAAATAAGATTACACACACACACCTATTTTAGGACAGCTGTTCTAATTTCTGGTGTATTTTGGGACAGCTTGATCATCTCTGATATCTGTGAAATCTTTAACGCCAGGAGATCATTTCGGTCCCTGGGAGATTATCTGGATAATTTCGGTTGAGATTTGAGAATTCTGGTGCTAATCAGGGAGGTTGTTAAGTGAATCACGTGGTTGTTCAATGAGTCTAGTAAACATGAGTCAGTTGCCCAACATTCAAATTGTGATCACGTGACCCTGGGCAAACAGTGACGGTCGTAAGTACGAGGACCAGTCATAGTGAATTTTGATCGTGTGACCCCCGGCATGTAATGACGGTCGTAAGTACGAGGACCAGTCATAGTGAATTGTGATGCTGGGCATGCAGTGACCTAAGTGCAGTGACCTATCATAGCTCCCTTCTTTCAGGGCTGTCCTAACTTTGAACGGTGGCTAAGTGAACCCCTCATAAATTGAGGACCAGCTGCAGATTAATATTTAAAAGAATTGTTTGGTTCATTTCACAAAAGTTTCCATTCTCACCTTTAGCGATGGAGATTTCTCACCAAAGAGGTGGAGAACATGGAATTGGGACAATGTTTATATTAAAATAATTTAATTTGTATTTAAATTAAAATTTAAAATCGAGCACTTCGGTTGTCCGCAAAGAAGGGTTTTTTTGAGATTCGATGGTCCTAATCCTCCATTATTCAGAATATTTGATTTATCGACTTATTTATGTGCGGGTGGGATTTTTATCCTGCCTGTATTATTTCCCCAAATAATTCAAGGGAGTGAGCAAATATCCTTCCTCTATTTTCCCCAGAACAATGACCCTCTGAGGGGTGTGGGGCGGGCCCCAAATCCCCCATCCGGCTCTTGTGCCTAAGGCAGGACTAGAACTCTCAGTCCCCTGGTGATTGGCCCAAAGTCAGTCATCTGACACCCTTGCCTAAGGTAGGACTAGAATTCATTGTCACCTGATAGTTAGGCTAAAGTCACCCACTTGGCTTTCATGCCTAAGGTAGGACTAGAACTCACTGTCTCCTAGTAATTGGCTCAGATTCACCCAGCTGGCTTTCATGCTTAAGGCAGGACTAGAACTCCCATCTCCCTGCTCTTGAGCCTGGACCAAATTGGCTTCAGTCACAAAAACAATCTCTACAAATATCTCATTAATGGAGAACCTTAAAATAGTGTTATTAGCCACAAGGCCAAAAATTGGCGTTTTAAAATTCCTAACGAAAGAAAAATCCAGTATAATTAACACAAACACACATGCATTGTCTCCGTGCCACTTTTGCTGTGAAACTGTGAAGTTTCAACGCGTGAGACTTCGAAGCCACCAGTTCTGTGCCATCCAAAAATCCACTTATTGAGTCTCTCATTTGCACTTCCAAAGTTGTGACGGCGGGTCAGAGGGCTTGCAAAATAAAAAGAGAGGTGTTAGCACAAGGCGAAAAAGATTTTTCAGCTTTGTGGTTCAGTTCGTGCTTGGTGATTGCTTGTTTGCGTTCGTTCACACTGCTAGCTTTCCACCCATCTGTCCTTACATAGCGGCTGTTGCAATCCCTACGTTGTCTGTTATAGATTTTATTGTCTCTTTTCAAAGGCGCGTAAACATTATTTATCCCTCTGGGTCCGTTGGTGGCTGCTTTGTCTGAGTGCTAGTCCTCCAGGATTTCTCTATTTATTTATTTTTTACTTGGTTGTTGGTTTAGGACAGGGGTCTGCAAAGTTGGCTCTTTTAAGACTGGTGGACTTCAACTCCCAGAATTCCCCAGCCAGCATAGCTGGCTGGGGAATTCTGGGAGTTGAAGTCCACCAGTCTTAAAAGAGCCAACTTTGCAGACCCCTGGCCTAGGATATTCAGTTTCCCAGGTGAAACTGTGGTTGAATCTGTCCACATGTGCAATTAAGGAGTTTGAATTGTGTCTTTTGACTGCTTGTTGGTGTTTCTGGTTGCTATCTTGTGTTCATGGAGGCATTCTTCTAGTCTTCTACCTTTTTGTCCTACGTAGTAACTGTTACAGTCCCTACGTCGTCTGTTCTAAATTTTATTGCCTTTTTTCAAAGGCGTGTAATCATTATTTATCTCTACGTGTCTGTTGATGGCTGCATTGTCTGAATGCCAGTGCTCCAGGAATTCTCTTAATTTTTTTAAACTTGGTTTGGTCTAGCATGTTCAGTTTCCCAGTTGAAATAGAGGTGGGTTGCTACCAGTCCACACCAGTTCAGGTGAACTGGTAGTGGCAATTGGGTAGGTATGGCGGGATGGCCACCCCCCCAAACCAGTTTCCCGGTCGCCCATGCCATTGCTGGCATGTTTTTTTTTTTTACATTTTATAATGCCCTGCACATGTGCAAAGCACACACAAAGCGAATTGTCAGTAACGCCGGCAGCAACCCAACCAACTGAGTTGAAACTATGGTTGAATCTGTCCATGTCTTGTGCAGTTAAGGAGTTTTCATTCTGTTTTCAAACCTACATTGTTGGTTTTATTTTTATTTATTTATTTTATTAAATTTATACCCCGCCCTTCTCCTTGTTAGGACCCAGGGCGGCGCACAGGCATCTTAAAAACACAAAAATACAATAAATATCAATTAAAATGTAATTAAATTCATTAACCCGTGCTAAAAACCCAATATTGAAAACCCTACCAAATTACAAATTTCCTTAAAACGTCAGAAACGGGGGCTATCCTAGGCCGGCTTGTTGGAATAAGTACGTCTTAAGACGTTGGCGGAAAAGGCGGAGGTCCAAGATTGTGCGAAGGTCGGGGGGTAGGTCGTTCCAGAGGGCCGGGCCCGTCACAGAGAAGGCCCTTCCTCTGGGTGTCGCCAACCGGCATTGCCCGGCCGACGGCACCCGAAGAAGACCCTCTCTGTGGGAGCGGATCGGACGAAGGGATGTATGGGGCAGGAGGCGGTCTCGTAAATTTTTCCCAAAGGCGTGTAAACGTTATTTATCTCTATGTGTCCGTTGGTGGCTGCTTTTGTCTGAATGCCACATTTCCAGCAATTCCCTAGCATTTTTGGACTTGCCTTGGGCTAGGAAGCTCAGAGCTTTCCAGTTCGAATCCCAAAACATAGAATAATAGGATTGGAAGGGATATGATGAACTGTACCCCCAATGTGAGTCCAATTTGGGGGTCCCCCGGCCTCGTCCTTGGTTGCATCTTCCTCTGTATATTTTCTCGCACATCTGGAGGCGTCGGAGATCTGCTGCCCCACTTTGAATAAATGTGAAAAACCTCTTTTGGGAGGGTTGCTAGGTAACCGCTGGAAAGTTCACGAGCGGATCAGATTTAGAAAAAAGGCAGAGCAGGGAGGGAGGAGAGGAAAAAGAAAGGAGGAGGAGGAGGAAGAGGAAGATGATCAGCCGGTGATGAGGGGAGGGGAAGAAAATGCAGATTTTCCTTCTGGAAAATCTTTGCTTAATTGGAGCACCCAAACAGAGGTCTTAACTTCCTTGGTTGGAGGTCCACCCTGTAATCCAGGAAGAGAAGGGGGACTACAGCTTCCATCATCCACAGCCTTTCCATGTTGCTGGCCTAGCATAGCTTTTATGATAGTCCAAATTATAAATATAATTTTAATTGTTTTAAATATAAGTTTTAGCATATAATTTTAATTGTTTTAAATATAAGTATTAGCACAGACCCATTGTATTTAATGTATTTTTAACTTTTATATTATCATTGTATTTATTACTTTTTATTCTTTCTGTGCACTGCCCTGAGTCCCTTTCGGGAGATAGGGCGGTATAAAAATCCGATTAAAGTTAAAGTTAAAGCCCTCCTGGGCTGTGTTGCTAGGATATGAGATGGGGGTGGGGGGTCACCCGGCATATCCCAAAGGCCTCTGAGCTCAGCTCAAATCTCATTTTCAATGGCACACAGTCCTCGACTTACAACGGTTCATTTAGTGACGGTCCCAAGGAACGAAAACAGTGAGGTTTTTCACACTTATGACCAGTGCAGCATCCCACAATCAAAATTCATGGTGCTGGGCCACTGACTCATCTTCATGACGGTCGCAGTCCCTGGTGTGACTTGATTCCCCTCTTAACGAGGAGCAAAATCGATGGGGAAGCCAGGTTCACTTATAACGACCGCATGACTCGCTTTGCAGCTGCAGGGATTCCTTTAATGACGGCGGCAAGAAAGGTCGCATAATGGGAGGAAATTCACTTAGCGACGCTCTCCCTTAGTGAGAGAGATTGTGAGCTCCAGTGAGAGGCCCCCACCTGCCCGATCGTCATTCGAGGGTCCAATTGCCTCCATTGTCCCTGTTGCCATCTTGACTTTTTTGACCTCTCTTGCATGAAAGCTTCTCTCTGCCTCTGTTTTGGCTTTTTCCGTGCTGCGTTGGAGCGGGAAACAGCCTTGGATGAGTCAATCTTTTGCTGGTGAAGCCTTCATCAGCCGGAAAGCAGGATGACTTCAGGCCCTTGAATTTAATTTGATTTTGTTTGAGTCATCTGGAGAGGGAGAGGGAGAGCCGGCAGGTAAAATCGTGGAGAAAGGAAGAGGAGAAGAAGAGGAAGGGAAAGGAAGGGAAGGGAAGAGTGGAGAAGGGAAGAGAAAGAGGGAGAAAGAGAAAGGAAGAGAAGGGAAGAGTGGAGGAAAGAAGAGAAAGAGGGAGAAAGAGAAAGGAAGAATGGAGAAAGGAAGAGAAAGAGGGAGAAAGGAAAGGAAAGGAAGGGAAGAGTGGAGAAGGGAAGAGAAAGGGAGAAAGGAAAGGAAGGGAAGAGTGGAGGAGAGAAGAGAAAGAGGGAGAAAGGAAAGGAAAAAGCAAAAGAAAGGAGAAAGGAAAGGTAGGGAAGGAAAGGAAAAAGGAGAGGAAAAAGAAGGGAAGGGAATGGAGAAGAGAGGAGAGGGAAGGAAAAGAAAGGAGAGAGAGAGAGGAAAGGAAAAGAAATGTCAGGGAAGAGAAGGAAAGGAAAGGAAGGGAGAAAGGAAGAGAAGGAAAGAGAAGAGAAAAGGGAGGAGAAGAAAGGAAAAGAAAAGAAAGAAAAAGGAAGGAAAGGAAAGAGAGAGAGAGAGAGAGAGAGAGGGAGGAAAGGAAAGCAAAAAAGCTTAAAGGCAAATATTTGGTCTACAAAAGACCCCTTTAATGAGGGATAATTTGTACAGGCAGTTCTTGACTTACGACCACAATAAATGTATGTCTCTAAGTGAGACATACGTTAAGTGAATTCTGACCCCTTTTCTCCCCTCTTTCGTTAAGTGAATCCCTTCAGTTGTTAAGTTAGTCACATGGTCGTTAAGTGATGCCAGCTCCCTCACTGATTTTGCTCGTCAGAAGGTCGCACACAGGGATGACGTGACCCCTGAGGAATACGGCAACCGTCATAAATACGAGTCCTTCGCACAAGCATCTGAATTTGTGACCACGGGGCATTGCGGCAACAGTCGTTAACGTGCGGAAAACGGTCCACAATCCCTCTTTTTTTTCCCCAGTGCCATTTTCAATTCAGATGGTCACTAAACAAATCATTGTAAATCGAGGAACAGAGAAATCACGGATTCGGAGGTGTCCGATCGTCGGTTTTGTTGTTTTGGCAACCAGGATTCTGCCGTTCATCCTGGTTTGTTTCCTGCTGGTCCAGCGGAAAAGTTTAGGAACTAAGGATGCTCTGGTTGCCATGGCAACCACCTAGCACCCAGCTGCCATGGTGACGGTTGGTTAGGAAGAGAGACAGCATCAGGCTAAGTTTAGATCTGGGTTAAATCCTTGTCTGCTGAAGGATTCTCCGTCTCCCAATAAGATGAGAAATGTCCCTGCCACGGATTGATGGCCCTGGGTGGAAGTAGTCCTCGACTTACAGCGTTCCATTTAGCGACCGTTCGAAGTGGGAACAGCCCTGAAAAAAGCTACAACCGTCATAACTGGACAACCTAAGTTGTATTAAGGCCATTCTTCCCATGATTCATGATTTCTGGCTTATGAGCCCCGACAATAAACCACATGTTTTCAATAACCATGATGAAACAAACCATGGTTTGTGCCTTTTCTCAGCCGGTTTATACCCTCTGGCCCATTTCTTTCAAGCCCCTCTTTTCTCTCTCTTCGCAGACTCAAGCGAGACCTCCAAGTGACAGTGTCCGACCGCATCCCACTTAGCCAAAACAACCGGAAACGCTTAGTGACGGTCGCGATCCGGGATGACGTGACCCTGCCGGATTTCGCCAAGACCCGGGATGGCTTCGTGCTCTACTGGCCAAGGAGCCGATGAACCAGTGTTGCCTTGAACCGTTCGGGCTCCTAGGCAGAGGTGGTACTCAGCCGGTTCGGATCGGTTCAGGCGAACCGGTCGGTGGCGGAAATTTTAACAGGTTCGCCAAACTGGCAAATGCCACCTCTGGCTGGCCCCGCCCCTGCCCAGCTCGCCCCTCCCAGTCACTCCTCACCTTCCCAACGGCATAGCCCAGTGTGTGGCACCCGCTTATGCATGCGCACAGTCTCTGCTCTGCGGCTTTCCTGCCTCCGCTGCCTTGCCACGTGGCGGCTGCAGCCAAACTGAGCGGCCCTGATCCGCCTCCTCCTGCCTACAGGTAAGCCTGCTGAAGTCGCGCTATCCCCCCGCCCTGTCCCTGGAGCTTGCCTGGCTGGCTAAGCCGCTGGGGTGGCTCCGTTCCAGGTGGCGGCGCTGGCTGCGGCCTAGCTAGCTGTCCTGCCCCCCCCCCCAAACCCCAGAGCACTCCTGGGAAACGGGCCATGGCGGCTGCGTCCCATGTGGCGCCATGAAGCTGGGAGAACAATCTCTGGCCAGGAAGCTACATGGCCTTGCTGGCTAGGTGCAACGTCCGCGCCACTTCCCGGAGGTTCCCGCACTTCCTGCTGCTTTCTCATCAGAGCCGCTTCCTGGAGCTTCCCGCTTGCCTCCAAACGCCGCTGGATGTTCTCGGTATTGCCAATGGCTTCCCGGTGCTTCTTCTCCTTGTAGCTCTGAGCTTCTTGGCTTTTGAAATCTGGCGCTGAGCCAGAGAACCCTTGAAATCCAAGAGGGCTGCCTTTCAAAAGCCAAGGCGCTCAGCGGTACGAGGAGGAGAAGCGCCAAGGCTTCTCCTCCTCCGCCATTGATACACTCGGCTGTGTCGCAATGGGCCTGTAGTCTGGAGCCGCCCTGTTTTTCGCGGCAGCCGTGCATCCTGCCATGCGTTGGTGCTACCATGGCTGGTGCCAGCCGGGGGAATCCCCCCCATCACGACAGGTGGCCGGACGGTGCTACCCTGGTGCTCTACCGCCTCAGCCACCACTGGTCCCAACCGCGGCTGAAGCCAAGCAGGAAAACACTGGGCCACTGGTGGGGTTCTGGGATGCCATACCACCAGCGGCTCCGCCGCCCGTCTCGCTGATGAAAACCGCCACATCGTGCCCACCACCACCACCGAAGCCCCTCCCCTCTCCAGTTATAGCAAACCCCAGATCAGGACTTGGGCATTGCTAAGTTTAAGTCTCCATCTCTTTGGAGAACAAAATAATTATGTTTATGAATTGCTAATATCTCCACCCAGGAGTAATTCCCTTTGGAATAGAGTTTTCCATTCTGACAATTGTTGTCTTTTGGGTTTTCCTGCATGAAATTTCAGGTGTAGGCCTCAGGGGAGGGTTATTTTGAAAATGGGCAGTCAAAGAGAAGCACATTTCTGTGCATAACGGAAAGGAAAGGAAAACATTGAGGAGCGTTGAGGAGCTGAGGGGTGTGTATGTAAGTCAGGGGATTCCAGACTTACTGGTATTCCAGTTAAATTAGAACTGGTTCTTTGTGAGGGATCTGTGAGGATTTTGGAATATTGCCATAAGGCCCAGGGGGAAGGGGGGGGGGGGGAAGCAGAAAGATTTAATTAAAGGAGAAGAGGAAGAATGGTAAAACATCCGCTAACTCAGGGGTCTCCAACCTTTGCAACTTTAAATCTGAAGGACTTCAGCTCCCAGATTTCTCCAGCCAGCAAAGCTGCCAGTGTCAAGGCCTGGGCCAGGGGTCTCCAACCCTTGCAACTTTAAGTCTGAAGGACTTCAGCTCCCAGACTTCTCCAGCCAGCAAAGCTGCCAGTGTCAAGGCCTGGGCCAGGGGTCCCCAACCTTTGCAACTTTAAGTCTGAAGGACTTCAGCTCCCAGACTTCTCCAGCCAGCAAAGCTGTCAGTGTCAGGGCCTGGGCCAGGGGTCTCCAAACTTTGCAACTTTAAGTCTGAAGGACTTCAGCTCCCAGACTTCTCCAGCCAGCAAAGCTGCCAGTGTCAGGGCCTGGGCCAGAGGTCTCCAACCTTTGCAACTTTAAGTCTGGGTCTCCAGCCTTTGCTGGCTGGAGAAGTCTGGGAGCTGAAGTCCTTCAGACTTAAAGTTGCAAAGGTTGGAGACCCCTGCGCTAACTTGACTCCTTTGAAAATGCCTTTTGAATGTGTTTTCAACTGCAGGATTGGAAATATTTGCTTTACCTGCATGCTTTTAAAGTTCCAAAAAGGAATATTATATTTATAATATAATACATTTATATTTATAAATGTAATAATGAAAAATATCGGTAGTATCTTTATCTGTATTAAGCAGAGGTGCCTTCTTCAAGCGTTTAATGCATTTTGCAAAAATCGTTGCGATAAACTGAATGCCACTGTAGAACCATCATTTCTCACCAAAAAATGCAATTGAATGAAGAGTCAAGAAGGATTTTTCACACAGGCAAGAAAAAAAAAGTGTATAGAATAGGTGGTGCCTGGCTCAACTGGAAGCAACGGTGAGACGGATCTTTTGAGATGGAAACTTTTCAAACAGATCCAACCTAGAAATTTCCTGACAGTGAGAACGATTAATCAGAAGTTGTGGGTATACCAACGCGGGAGGTTTTTAAGAAGAAACCTGTCCATAATAGTACAGGGTTTCATGCTTGAGCAAGGGGTCGGACTAGAAGACCTCCAAGGTCCCTTCCAACTCTGCTATTCTTTATAAATCATTCAGTCTTACCAAAAAGATAAACAATACATGGAAATGAACATCAGGTCTCCTGATAGCAAAATCTCATCTTAGGCAAGGACTGGCTGGGAGGGGAGGGGCGAGGAGAGGCGTGGCCAGGCGCCCCTCCGAGTGAGTGATGGTGAGTTGGCCACGCCCACCCAGTCACATGACCACTTGGCCACGCCCACAGAAACAGTAGTTTAAAAAAATTGTATCCCACTTCTGCGTCCTGGGGGGAGTGGCAAAAGCAATTACACAAATCATAAGGTCTAGCCTCTTTATTATCTTTTTAAATTGTTAAATTGTGACTTTTGGAGCTGAGCAGAGGAAGGAGCGGTGTACTACATTCATTTTTTTTTAGCTGAAGTTCTTCCTTCCGTCGCCCTGCTCGTTACAGCTAGTCCTCGACTTACAATGGCTCGTTTAGCGACCATCCCAAGTTGCAATGGCACGTGAAAAAAACCGGCTTACAACCGTTTTTCACACTTGAAAACCATTGCTGCGTACCCTACAATTGCAGACTCACAGCAACCCGACTCGTATTTATGACGGTTGCAATGTCCCCCTGGGGGCGGGGCATGCCACTTGATTCCCCCCTTTTGGGACCTTCCAACAAGCGGCCAACAGGGAACCCCAATTCACTGAACAACTGGCTTGCCAATTGAACAATTGCAGGGATTCCTTAGTAACAGCAGCAAGGAAGGTCGTAAAACGAGACAAAACTCAACGAATGTCTCTCTCAGCAACAGAAATGTTGGGCGCCACTGTCGTTGTTGTAAGTCGAGGACTACCTGTTTGAGACAAGATGGATTGAATTCCTGCCGCGCATCTAGCCAGGTCTTGGAACGGATCCATAATCCCTAACCATGAATCGTGGTTTGAATTCAAACCCCGGTGGAGAAGAACCGCGGAAGACCAGGTTAATTGAAGGGCCATCTTTTTCCCAGATACATCTCCTTGACCCACCAGATCAGAGAGGCGGGAGATGTTACGGGGTCTCCTCTCTTAGAATAGTCCATGTGGTGGGACCCAGTAGAAGGACCTTCCCCCTTCTCCTCAGGAGGTCCATCTGGTGAGGCCCAGAAGAAGGACCTTCTCCATGGTGGCTTCTTCTGTTAGTTGAAGGACCATCTTCAAATTATATCCACTGGACCCACCAGAGGTGGAAGGCAGGAGACGTTATGGGGTCCCCTCTCTTCAAGAGATCCATCTGGTGAGGCCCAGAAGAAGGACCTTCTCCGTGGTGGCCCCTTCAATGTTATTTGAAGGACCATCTTTTCCCCAGGTACATCTCCTTGACCCACCAGATCAGAGAGGCAGGAGATGTTACGGGGTCTCCTCTCTTAGGATGGTCCATCTGGTGGGACCAGGAAGAAGGACCTTCTCCATGGTGGCCTCTTCCCTGTGGAACCTCAACCCTACGGGGAGGTAAGACTGGCCTCCATCTTGATGGTCCTTCACAAGGTCCACCTGAAGACCTGGGTCTACCAAGGGATGGAGGGATCCCTGGGGTGATACGGGGCCTACCTATTGGTCGCTTGGTGTGATGTCACCAAGGGGGCGGGGTTTATTGGGGGTTGTCGTTTTGGAAGTCATTGTGAATTGTCCAGCCGTATCAACGCTTTCAATAAAGAAATTAAAGTATTTTTAAAAACATTGAGAAGATTCTCTCTCCCTCCCTCCCTCGTTTGCTTGATTCAACCCCGCAGGGTTGGTGTGCTGGGGCTCCTTCGAGGCCATCCATCAGGTCCCTAGAATGGCTCCCCCCGCCCATAATTTGGAGGATCCCAATTCTGCCGCTGCCTCGAATGGGGGCTTGGAAAACCTGGCTTAAGATGACCCAAATTTCATTTTCGGTCCTGTCCGGTTTGGCCCTCTTTTACAGCCAGTCCTCGATTTACGACCATCCCTTTAGTGACCATGAGAAGTGACAATGGCACCAGAAAAAAGATGCGGGGGATGCCCATTTCCCCCCCACATTTATGACCGTGGCAGCATCCCGGGGATCCAAATTCAGACGGTTGGCCGCCGACTCGGGTTTACGACCGTTTGATGGACTTCCGACCAGCGAAGTCAGTGCTTTGCTTAACGATTGTGTGGTGAACTGAACAAGTCCCCGATCGACAGGGGCAAGAAAGCCAGTTGAAGGTGGCATAACTCACTTAATGACGGCTCTGCTTAGCGACAGGTGTAACCCAGTCGTGGTCGTAAGCTGAGGATGATCTGTATCCCTGTGTCCCCTTGATCATGCCCTTTTTTTTAATATTGTGTGTTCTCCGCAGGGGTTCCCAAACTTGGCAACTTTAAGACTTGTGGACTTCAACTCCCAGAGCTGGCTGGAGAATTCTGGGAGTTGAAGTCCACAAGTCTTAAAGTTGCCAAGTTTGGGAACCCCTGAATTGTAGAGGATCCTTTACTTACGACCATAACGCAGCCTGCCCATCGTGGTCATAAATCACAAGGGTTGTAACAATGCGCCAGTCCCGTGATTTTACAACCTTGATTGCCATGGTCGTTAAGTGAACTACGGCCAGTAAGCGAATCCACTATCATTAAGCGAACAAAGGATTTGCTCTGGTTGTGGGCTGGAAGTCAGTCATGCAGAGGTAGTCCTCAACGACCGGCGATTTATTTAGTGACCATTCAGAGTTACAACCGCACTGAAAAAAGCTGCTGATGACCAATTTTCACACGGCGGTTGCAACATCCCAGGGGTCACCAGATGGCCATTGGTGACCTTCTGAGCCGGGTTTCTGACAACCTGACTCGTATTTAGATTGAGCAGGGGGCTGGACTAGATGACCTCCGAGGTGCCTTCCAACTGTATGCTCTGTTACTCAGTAAGGGTCTCCTGCTTGAGCAGCGGTTTGGACTAGATGGCTGAGTCCTTTCCAGCGCCATGAATGTAGACGAGGGAGGGAGAAAAGAAGGAAGGAAAGAAAGAAGAGATGGATGGATGGATGGATGGAAGGAAGGAAAAAGAAAGGGGATGGAAGGGAGGGAGGAAATGGAGGGAGGGAGGGAGGAAAGAAGAGATGGATGGATGGAAGGAAGGAAAACGAAAAGGGATGGAAGGGAGGGAGGGAGGAAAAAGGGAGGGAGGAAAGAAGGAAGGAAAGAAAGAAGAGATGGATGGATGGATGGATGGAAGGGAGGGAGGGAGAAAAAAGGATGGAAGGGAGGGAGGAAAAAGGGAGGGAGGGAGGAGGGAGAGATGGATGGATGGATGGGAGGGAGGGAGGAAAGAAGGAAGGAAAGAAAGAAGAGATGGATGGATGGATGGGAGGGAGGGAGGGAGAAAAAAGGATGGAAGGGAGGGAGGAAAAAGGGAGGGAGGGAGGAGGGAGAGATGAATGGATGGATGGGAGGGAGGGAGGAAAGAAGGAAGGAAAGAAAGAAGAGATGGATGGATGGATGGGAGGGAGGGAGAAAAGAGGAGGAAGAAAGAAGGGATGGAAGGGAGGGAGGAAAAAGAGGGAGCCAGGGAGAGATGGATGGAAGGGAGGGAGGAAAGAGAAGGAAGGAAAAAGAAGGGATGGAAGGGAGGGAGGAAAAGGAGGGAGGGAGGGAGGAAAGAAGAGATGGATGGATGGAAGGAAGGAAAACGAAAGGGGATGGAAGGGAGGGAGGAAAGAAGGAAGGAAAGAAAGAAGAGATGGATGGATGGATGGAAGGGAGGAAGAAAAAAAAGGGATGGAAGGGAGGGAGGAAAAAGAGGGAGGGAGGGAGAGATGGATGGATGGATGGGAGGGAGGAAAGAGAAAGAAGGAAAAAGAAAGGGGATGGGAGGGAGGACAAAGGGAGGGAGGGATGAAGGAAGGAAGGGGGAGAAAGAGGAGATGGATGGAAGAAAGGAAAGAAGGGATGGAAAAGGCACAGAAGGGCGGGGGGGGGGAGAAAAGGGAGGGAGGGAGGAGTAAGAAGAGATGGATGGAAAGACAAGAAAGAAAGAAAAAAAAGGAAGGAAGGAAGGACAATTAACCAGTGGAATTGCTTTACCACCAGAAGTTGTAGCTGCTCCATCCCTGGAAGAAGAGACTGGACCGCCATTCAACCTAGTCTCCTACTCGAGCAGGGGGTTGGACTAGAAGACCTCCAAGGTCCCTTCCAGCCCCCATGATTATACATCTTACAGTTGACCTGAGTCCACGTAACCTGGATCTCTCCCCCCTCCCCTCGGACTCAGAAAGGGGGCCTTCCCACCCACCACCCACCATTTTCATTTATTCGACTTATTCAAAGGGGCTGGATTACTCAAGGCATTCAATTAATCCAACCTTCGTTTTATTTCTCACCTGGTGAAGCACCAGTCACAATTCCCACCCCCCCAACATCTCTCCGACCGTTCGACGTAAAGCAAGAAGCCGACACTTTTCTCAAGTCTCCCATCGTAAATATTACACAAAATCCCATTTCCATGAATGTCTCGAGGAGTTCTGCAGAAGAAGAAAAAACTCCTAATATTCCAAAGAATTTCAAGTCTGCGTGAGTTTTACAGTCGACAGAGCAAAAAGCAGAAGAAGGAGTGGGGGGAACCCTACTTTTTCAAAAAAAGTACAAGTCTCAGTGAGTCTCACAGTCTCCAGAAGAAGAAGAAGAAGAAAATTTGTGTTTTTTTGTCCAAAAAATTTCAAGTCTCGGTTGAGTTCCACAGTCTCTAAAACGAGAAGAAGAAAAAGAAGGGGGGGAAACCCTACTTTTTCAGCCAATTTCAAGTCTCGGTGAATCCCACAGTTTCCAGAACAAGAAGAAGAAATAAATTCCTATTTGTTTCCTCCCAAAATTTCAAGGTTCGATGAGGCCAGCCGCAGGAAAAACGTCGTTTGATCTCGCGTTGTGTCGTTGAAATGTCCTCACTGTTGTGAGTCACATTGTGAGTCCAGGTTTCTTTGCCACTCCGGTTTGAGTTGCTTGTAAAATCCAAATATAACACAAGTCCGAACAAATCGAAGGAATTTTCCGGAAACAAGAAAAAAAACCCAGAATAGCAGCCTGGAAAAATGAATCAATTCTGATTATTTTCGGTTTCATTCTTAAATGACACAAAATTTGCAAGAAAATCTGATTTTTGTATAATTATAAGTGAAACGATTTTGAATTGGAATCCCTTAAATAGGACAAAAAAAATGGAGAATAAATAGAATAAATACATATTTTAGCATGCAGAATATTCATATTTATAGGATTATGTACAAATCGGTTTCTACCCTAAAGGGGGAAAAAAACCAGAGTTTAGCAACAGAAAAGCGAGATAAGTCAAAATACAGAGAGAGTCCTTTGCTCACAACGGTTTGCAATGGGGGCGCTGGAGAAAGGAACGGGTTTCACACATACGACCGTCACACTGAAAACAGGACTGTATTTCATACTTATGGCCATTGCAGTTAACGCCAGGATCACCTGATTTAAAATTCAGATGCTTGGCACCTGACGCGCACTTATGGCCGTTGCAACATCCCGGGGTTACCTGACCCCTTTAGCGACCATCTAATGAGTGAAGTCATCTGGAAATCCAGATTCACTTAACAACTGCAGATTAATTGTTTTGACCGAGGTTTCCCGAGAGCCCTGAAGCAAACTCCTGGTCCCTACAAAAAACCCTTTTATTCACTGACTGTGAATTCTGCTCCTTCCCATCCAGCAAAGTCTTTCCAGGGAGGATTTACGGTCACAGACCTTATCTGGCTTGGAGAGCTGCCAGGCCAAGATCTGCAGAACTTGGCAAGGAGTCTCGGAGAGTCACGAACCAATGAAGCGAACGAATGGTCTCCTGCAAACTCCACTCCCCTGGCACCCCCTCTTTTGTTTCCTCTGGGGAGGGGCCCTTCATCGTCCACCTGTGGCCTTCCTCCCATGTTCCTTAGCTGTTCCCTTCTCCTGACTGTGCTGCGCATGCGCACATCGGGAACAGGCTCCCACTGTTCTTCTGCCTCACTGATGTCTGACTTTGAAGGCAGCTGATTGACAGTCGGGCCCCCTCTCTGCCTCCGACACAGAGCCCTCCTCCGAGCCTCCCCCAGACTCCAGGATTGGCCCATCTTCCTCCCCAACCTCCTCACTATCTGAATCTGCTGCCAGAGTTAGGGTACATTGATGACCGTGTCAAGGAAGGTCATACAATGGGGTGAAACTCACTTAATGACCATCTTGCTTAGCGACAGAAACATTGGGCACCATGGTCATCGTAAGTCGAGGACTCCTTGGGGTTCGCGTTCATGAATTTTGGGGGCCAATCAGTGAGGTTGTTAAGTGAATTACATGTTGTTAAATGAATCCAGCCTCCCCCCCCCCCCGCTGACTTTAGAAGGAGTCTTCGGAGTTAAAGCATTTCATTTGGGGACCAAAGTGACAATAGCCCTGGAAAATAGGAACTCTGGGTAGCGTTTCACCCTTTCGACCGTCAGTCACCAGATCAAAACTTGGACGTTTGGCAACCGGTTCATATTTACGACGGTCGCAGTCACATGACCTGCTTTTGCAGTGTTCCGACAAGCAAAGTCCATGCGGAAGCTAGATTCGCTTAACAACCGCAGTGATTCCCTTAACAAATGTGGCCAGAAGGGACGTCAAACAGGGCAAGACTCACTTAATGACCGACTCTCTTAGCGACGGAAGCATTATACCCCATCACGGTTGTAAGCCGAGAACATTTGAGGTCCGTCCTATAAGAAATAATGAGTTGTCCATTCAAGGATTGTGATTACATACCAGGGAGTCCTTGACTTACGTACGGTCTGTTTAGTGACGTTTCGAAGGTAGTGGAAGTGCCGTCCCATTTAGGCGTCTTTTCAAGCCAAAGCGCATGCGTGGGCGGGGCGCATGTGAATGAACCAGGCGTGCGCACTCACATTTGCGAACCAGTCTTCATCCTCCTCTCTTCAAACCCTGCCCTCCTCCACTCTTCGAGCCTGGATGATGTTCCCTAGTTGGGTCATAAGAGGTCTTCAAGGAAACCACCTGGCCCAGAGAGCACCAAGGACCCCATAATCCTCTTCCTCCTCCTCCTCCTCTTTCACCCCCCCACCCCCACCCCCACCCCAACCTGCTGCTGTGGCCTAGAGGTGGATCTCTCGCCTCCCAATCAGGAGGTTGTGAGTTCGATCCTAGGTAGAGGCCGATGTAAGATCTCCTGCTTGGGCAGGGGGTTGGACTAGAAGACCTCGAAGGTCCCTTCCAACTCTTGTCAATCTGTTAACCCTTGGCCCCCCCCTCTTCCTCCCCCTCCTCCCCCCTCCTAGCACTGATGCTGTTCCCTAGTTGGCTCACGAGATGTCAGCAAAGAAACCTCTCAGCTGAGAGAGCACCCAGGACCCACCCCCAATCTTTCCTCTTTTTCGTCTCTGCACACCCCGTTTCTCCTACTACAACTGATGATGTTACCTAGTTGGGTCATAAAATGTCAGCAAGGAAAGCGCCCAGCTTGGAGAAAACCCCACAGCCCCATCCCCAACACCCTGCAGAATTCGGTCTAGTTTAATACAGTTAGTCCTCAGTTTATGACCATGCATTTAGCAAATGCTGGACATAAGAACGGCCCTGAAAGAACTGACTTACAACCGTTATAGCTTCCCCACTGTTACGCCATCAAAACATTTCAGCGTTCGCCGAATGGTGTGTGGTTCCCACGGGGGTCAGGTGATCCCTTTTGCGACCTTCCGATGAGGAGGGAGGGGAAACCGGATTCGCTTAGCGACCAGCTGATTGAAACACAATAGTTTGCTTAATATTTGCGGAGGGGGGTGGGGGAGATTGTAAAATTCGGGAGGGTTTGCTCAACGACTGCCTCGCTTACCGACTGCAATTCTGGTCTCCATTTGAGGTCGTAGGTCCAGGCATATTTCAACGGAGAATCCTCGACTTACGACTGTAATGCAACCTGCCCACTACAGTCGTAAGCCGAGACGACCATAAAACAGCTCACGCATATGACTGACATAATATGACAACCTTTTGGTTAAACGAGCGCGGTGGTCGTTAAACAAAGCCCATGGCCGTTGAGTGAAGCAGTGGATCTCCCAAAACACCAACAAATAAAGGCCAAAATGTTTGTGAATTGCCATCGTCCTTGGTCTTACGACCGTTTGCTTAGCGACCGTTCAAAGCGAGAACGGCGCCTAACGTTTCAATTGAAGAGCCCATTTCAGTTTGAAGAATCCAAGGGCAGGTTCCCTTGAGGAATGGGGTGAAACTCACTTAACGGATGTCTCACTTAGCGACGTGAATTTGGCACGGTCATATGTCGAGGGGTCTCAACAGGAGGCATGGGGTGGTGACTGGATCTTCAGAACTGGGTCCTTTTGAGGTGGGGGAGGATCCGTCCTGATTTTCAACGGTCACTAAATGAGACCACTTAAGTCTAGGACTATTTTTAGCCCTCTAAAGCTGGGGTCTCCAACCTTTGCAACTTTAAGTCTGAAGGACTTCAGCTTTGCTGGCTGGAGAATTCTGGGAGCTGAAGTCCTTCAGACTTAAAGTTGCAAAGGTTGGAGACCCCTGCTCTAAAGGGACGGCCAGTAGTCTTCTAAAACTACAATGCCCATCATCCCTTGGGAAGCAGCAGCCCCCATTACTTTTTCTGAGGTGGGGGCCTGAAGTCCTCTCCATCAGGAACCAAGGTCACCTGACTACTTTAAATGGAAAAAAAAGTATATATATATAAATTTATATATTAAATTTAAAATCTCAACCATTTGAAAGCCAAAAAAATTGTTGGAAAACTAAGGATGGGGGGTGAAAAATCAAAGAGACCCCCTCCCCATGTTTAAAACATAGAACATCCCATCTCCCACCCCAGTGTTCCCACACCATGGTTTGGCCCACCGAGATGCAGGAAAACGCCTCATTCTGTGTCGGGGGGGAAAAATAACCGGTCACAACACAGAGACAAGAAACGGGGGGCTCCGACATCTGCAAGGGACCTGTCTTTGATGGGCCATTCAAGAATGTTAGCCATAAATATAACCCCATATTTGGGGTGCAAGACCCCCCAAATGGGTCCCGAAAACTCTTTGGCAAAAATGCAAAGCAGCAGGATCGGAACTCAGGGCCAGGAGCCCAACAGCGTTCCACAGGAAGCAGGAATACAGGCAGCCCTCGACTTACAATGCTTCATTTAGTGACCATTCAACATTTTGACGGCCCTGACAAAAGGACCGTTTCCCCCCCCCCCCCCCAAATCTACAGAATTCGACATTCGTGTCATTGAAATTCTGATGCAGGGCCGCTGACTCGTATTTACGTCGGTCGCGGAGGGGGGTATCATGCGAATCCCTTTTGGCGACCGTCTGACGAGCCAACTCAAAGGGGAGGTTAGATGGGCTTGGCCACTGCATTTCTAACAGAATGAAGGCAATGAGCCGCTTAAAAACGGGGCAGCCAGGCAGGTCGTAAAACAGGGCAAAATCCCCTGAAGCCCTGTCATGCTGAGGCGCAGGCAGGTTGGCGGCACGGCGGTCATAAGTCAAGGATGACCTGCGGGGAAAGGGTTCGGCGGAGGCGGGGGGCTGACTGAATCACTGAAGGAGCACAGTGATTTGCTTAATGACGGTGGCAAGGCAGGTCATAAAATGGGCCAAAATTAACTGAGCCCCTATCTTGTTCAACCGCAGACATTTTGGGCTTGATTGTGGTCGTAAGTCGAGGGCTACCTGTAGGGTTAAGAGAAACGAAAATAACACAAAAATACCAAGGACTGTCGATGGCATGCCTGTGGCAGCCATCTTGACTTTTTTGACCTACTCTGCCCTAACAAGACATCTCTGGATCAGTTTCTTCACCAGTCCTCCCTGTTATCAAATCACATTCAAATTCAGCTGTGCACGTCTCTCTCACGCCGAGAACATAACTGCCCTCCTTCCATTTGCACGCTCACTCTCGTACGCTCAGAAATTCAAAATAAAAATGGAAGCCAGGCCCTTTTTGGGGGTGGGGGATGCTGGGGGATGGGCACTATCTCTGGGGTTCTCCCAACCCTGCTGAGGAAAAATATAAGAGAGAGAGGGAGGGAGAGAGAGAGGGAGGGAAAGACGATAGATAGATAGATAGATAGATAGATAGATAGATAGATAGATAGATAGATAGATAGATAGATAGATAGATAGATAGATAGATAGATAGATAGATAGATAGATAGATAGATAGATATGAGAGAGAGAGAGAGGGAGACAGACAGATATGATTGAGAGGGATGGATGGATCAGTTGATGGATGGACAGACGGATGAACATGCAAACATGATTGAGAGAGGGAGGGACGGAGGGACAGACAGGCATGATTGAGAGAGGGGGGGAGGAAGGGAGGGATGGATGGGTGGATGGATAGATAAGATAGATACAAATGGTTGAGAGAGGGATGGGTGGATGGATGGACAGACGGACGGACCGACAGACAGATTGAGAGAGAGAGAGTGACTGATGGATAGATGGATGGTTAGGTAGGTAGGTAGGTAGGTAGGTGGGTGGGTGGGTGGGTGGATGGATGGATGGATGGATGGATGGACGGATGGACGGACAGACAGACAGACAGACATAATATAGAGGGAGGGAAGGAGGGAGGTATAGAGGGAGAGAAAGAGATAGATTAGATAGATTGATGGATATATATATAGAGAAAGAGCGAGATAAGATTAATAGATTAGGATTGATAGATTAGATCAGATTATTTTAGAGAGAAAAATAGGTAGGTAGGTAAAGAGAAAAATAAATAGAGATAGATAGATAGAGATAGATAGATAGGGAGAGATAGAAACAAAGATAGATAGGTAGGTAGGTAGATAGGATATGTGAAAGAAACAGAGACAGGGGGATGAGAGAGAGCGATAGGAAGTGAGAGAGGGGGGAATAGAGAAATAGAGAGCTATAGGTAGATTAGAGAGAAAGACAGAGAAATAGAGAAATAAATAGATAGAGAGATAGGGAGTGAGAAATATAGAGAGAGAGATATTAGAGGGGGGAGTGTGAGAGATAGAAACAGAAATATAGATAGATATAGGAAGTGAGAGAGAAACAGAAGCAGACAGATAGAGAGAGAGACAGATATATTAGATAGATAGATAGATAGATAGATAGATAGATAGATAGATAGATAGATAGATAGATAGATAGATAGATAGATAGATATGGATGGAGAGAGAGAGAGAGAAAGATAGAAAGAGATAGATAGATATAGATAGATAGAAAGATAGAAAGATATAGATAGATGATAGATAGATAGTTAGAAAGATAGATAGATAGATAGATAGATAGATAGATAGATAGATAGATAGATAGATAGATAGATAGATGTAGATATGGATGGAGAGAGAGAGAGAGAAAGAGATAGAAAGAGATAGATAGATAGATATAGATAGATAGATAGAAAGATAGAAAGAGATAGATAGATAGATGATAGATAGATAGAAAGATAGATAGATAGATAGATAGATATGGATGGAGAGAGAGAGAGAAAGAGATAGAAAGAGATAGATAGATAGATATAGATAGATAGATAGAAAGAGATAGATAGATAGATAGATAGATAGATGATAGATAGATAGATAGATAGATAGATAGATAGATGATATAGATATAGATGATAGATAGATAGATAGATAGATAGATAGATAGATAGATAGATAGATAGATAGATAGATAGATAGATAGATAGATAGATATGGATGGAGAGAGAGAGACAGACAGACAGAGAGAATTTAAAAAGATCCATTTTGAAAGGAAGTTGATGGTTTCGATGCTGGATTCAGGGCTACATTAATATTTTTCCTTCCCAATGTTATTTCTTGGTTTGCTTTCTTTCTTTGGCAGAACAAATGAGGGAGGGGGGGAATGGCTATTTAATAAATACAGATAGTCCTCGACTTACAACAGCTCATTTAGTGACTGTTCGAACTTCCAACAGCACTGAAAAAAGCGACTTAGGACTGTTTTTCACGCTTACGAGGGTCGCAGCATCCCAATGGTCACAGGGGCACGGCATCTTTAGGGTGGTGGCCGCATCCTGGGGTCTCCGGATTCCCCTTGGGCGACCTTCTGACAAGCAAATCAGATTCACTTAACAACCGCGTTGCTAACCGAACAGCCGCAGTGATCTGGGAAAGACAACCGTGAAAAAGGAAGGACCTCAAATAGGCCAAAATTGGCTGAACAAAAGTCTCTCTTGCCGTCGTAAGTCGAGGACTTTCTGCATTATGGGCTTTTCAGAAGCCGACACCCGCCCCCTCCCCATGGGGGGTGGTGGTGGTGTCTTCTTCCCCTCTCCTCTAGCCAAAGGTTGGGGGTTGGAACGTGACATTCGCTGTATCGGTGTTCCTCTTCCATTCCTGAAATCGGGGGGCCGTGCAGCCTCTCGGGGTGCAGGGACGGCCGGGCCTTCTGGCTCGTGATTCCAAACTGACCCCCAGGAGCTCCCCCGTCCCCCCAGAACTCTGAAGCTGCAAAGAGTCGACAGTCACCGGTCCAAGACGCGGGCGAAGTCCTCGGGGGCCGCTGTGTTGCCTTCGTTTTTGAGGTCGGCGAACACCTGCGTGAAGTAGTGTGGGTCGGCGTTGATCCTCAACATTTTGGCACTCAAGGCGTGGATGATGTGCAGGCAGCGGTTCCAAAAAACGTCCTTGGAGGTCTCAACCAGGAAGGGCTTCAGCGGGTAGGAGATCTCGTTGCCCATGTAGGAGTAGGACAGGTAGAGGCAGGTCAGCAGGGCCGCCTGGAGGTCGTGCTCGTTGGCCACCAGGTCGCCGTCGATCATTTCCCGGCACAGCAGGTAGACGAAAACCACGTTGGCCGGCGTGACGAAGGCCTGGTCCTGCCAACCTTGCAGCAGCAGGGAGCGGTCCACGCTACGCAGCCACAGGATAGGCTCGGTGGGCGACAGGTGCTTCAGGCGGTAACACCGCCGGCAGAGAAACTCACCGAGGCATTTCAGCAGCTCGCTGGTGGACGCCTGGACGATGACCCGCCTGGGGGATGAAGAGTTGACCCCCAAGCCACCGGGCTTCAGTAAGGAGCCGGCCGGGCCCCCGGTGGTGGTGGAGAGACCCTTGGTGCTCAGCGGCGCCAACGGCGGCCCGCCTTCCTCGTAGCCGGCGAGGTTGGCACAAGAGAGAGACTTCTGGATGTTCTCGTGGTTCAGGTGGGCCACCTCTTTTCCCGCCGGGAAATTCTTGCCGGGGAGGGCCCCGCCTTTGGCCCGAGAACCTCGCTTTTTGGTGGAGGCCACGAGCCTCTTCCACGTCAGGGCGGGGATGAACATGGAGGGTCTCTTGAGGGTCTTGTCCGACTTCTGCCCGCTTCCCTTACCGCCGGACAGACCACTGGGGTAATGGGACAGAGAGCTGGTGGACCCCTCCTCGGGCAGGCTGGCTTTGCCGCCGCCACTTGGCGAGAGGGACAACACGGTGCCCATGGTGGGGGCGAGGAAGGGAGGGAGGGAGGGTCCCTTTGGGAGCAGAAGCAGCAACACGGGTGGGGTGGCAGGGAGTCACAAGGGCTGCTCTAGGCAAGTACCCTTCCGCTCAGTCTGCGGGGGCCCCACATGGTTGAGAAAGGGGGCGCCGGCTCAGCCTCGCAGCCCCGAATCAGGGGTTCACGGCCGCCCCCCGAAGGCGGAGAGGCGCATGACAAGACCGTCGGGGGTCCGCGGGCTGCTAGTCCCGGTGGGAAAAATCGTGGGAAGGGAGGTCGGACAGCTCCGGATAGCGACGGGGATCCAGAGAGAGCCCAAGCGCTTCTCCGGAACTACGCCCGACCTGCTCCGTCGCTGCTCTCCCCTGGGCGCCCCGTAGGATCACGCCGGACACCAGGTAGCATCTCATCCGCTGCCGCCGCCGCCGCCGCCGCCGCTCCTTCTTCCCCGGGCATGCCGGCTCTGTCTCTGCTGTGCCGTTTTCGGCTCTCCGCCTCCTGCTTCTCTAATTGCCCGGGGCTGCCGCAATCTCCGCCGCCGCTTCGTCCCCTTCGCTTCAGTCGCCGCCCGGGAGAGAATCTGGCGGCCGACTCTGCTCTCTTTTCCTCCGCTCAGGGTGCAGATGCGCAAAAGCGCCGCAGCCGAGCGGAGGGCGAGGCGTCGGAGGGGAGGGGAGGGGAGGGAAGGAGGGAGGGTGGGCGCGAGTGGGCACGCGGGACGAGCGTGGAATTGCAAACTGGGGAAGGACCGGCTCGGGGAGAGGGCACCGGAGAAACCCCCACCACCCTCCCCCGGCTTCATTGGCGGAGGATTTAGGGTCTGCAGTTTGGAAGAGGGGGGGGAGGGGGGAGGGATGCCCAGCGTGGGATTTAGGGGGATGGGGGAAACCTCCCCCCCCCCTCTAGCCCTCCTCCCGCGCCATTCCCCCCACGCAGAGTGGAGGGAAGGGGCAATCCTCGTGGAGGATGCTCGCCAGGGGATTCTCAGCCTGGGGAGGGTGTCTCAGTGGGAGGTAAAGGGCTTCTCTCTTACTTCGTCCTCACCCCCCCCTCCCAACCGCCCCCCCCTCCCCGTGGGTTGGGGTGCCAAGGTCAGTCTTGGCTTGCAACTCCTTTTGGGTGGGTGGTCCTAAGTGGGTGAAAGCCCCCCCCCCTCCCAGGGGAGGGTGGGTGATTTTCCTGTTTCTGGGACACCCAGATGGGTGGCCTCAGATGAAGAATTGAGCCCTCCACTCACACACACAAACACACACACCAGCTTGTGCTGGGAGGGTGTTCCCAGTCTCCCCCTTTGCTACCCTGCAAGAGGATTTGGGGGGTGTCGCTCCCCTCAAAGCCAAACAGAACATGAAGGTAAATTAAAGGTTTCCAATATGTAATAAACCACTGTTTCACAACCAGGACCACTTGAAGATGTCCGGACTTCAACTCCCAGAATTCCCCAGCCAGCATTCGCTGGCTGGGGAATTCTGGGAGTTGAAGTCCGGACATCTTCAAGTGGCCAAGGTTGAGAGGCACAGTAATAATGGTTATTCATCGGGTAAATCTACAAAAATGATGGCCTGTCTCCTCCTCGGGTATAAAGTAAGTTATATCTAGTCCTCGAATTACAACCACGTTACCACGGTGCTGGGAAAAAAAAGGGGACTGATGACCAGTCCTCGCACTTACGACCAACACAGGGATGCGATTAAAACTCAGATGGGATGTACTGATGACAATGGAAACCTCGCAGGGGATGAAATCGGATGCTGCTCTCTTAATGCTTTGCGTAGGAAATGAAGATTGGTCCATTTGGGGGTGGTTGTGTAAGCCGTTGTAAGTTGAGGACTAGCTGTCAGGCGCATCACACAAGGGGAGCAAAATGCTCATAGTAACTACGCAATGGCTTGCCCTTTTCTCACACATGCAACGCACGCCTGCAACACAATGGAGGCCAACATTTCTGTCGTTAAGTGAGACAGTTGTTAAATGAGTTTGCCCCATGCTTATGACATTCGTCGCCTCTGTTGTTTAAGTGAATCACTGCAGTTTTCCTCCTCCTATTTTCCCCCCAACAACAGCCCTGCGTGGTGGGTTGCCTTGCGAAAAGGGAACTGGCCCACTCAGCTGGCTTTCATGCCTAATGTGGGACTAGAACTCCCCGTCTCCTGGGGATTGGCCCAAAGTCACCCGACTGGCTTTGATGCCTAAGGCGGGACTAGAACTCCCAATCTCCTGGTGATTGGCCCAAAGTCACCCGACTGGCTTTGATGCCTAAGGCGGGGCTAGAACTCCCAGTCTCCTGGTGATTGGCCCAAAGTCACCCGGCTGGCTTTGATGCCTAAGGCAGGGCTAGAACTCCCAGTCTCCTGGTGATTGGCCCAAAGTCACCCGGCTGGCTTTGATGCCTAAGGCAGGGCTAGAACTCCCAGTCTCCTGGGGATTGGCCCAAAGTCACCCGGCTGGCTTTGATGCCTAATGCAGGGCTAGAACTCCCAGTCTCCTGGGGATTGGCCCAAAGTCACCCGGCTGGCTTTGATGCCTAAGGCGGGGCTAGAACTCCCAGTCTCCTGGTGATTGGCCCAAAGTCACCCGGCTGGCTTTGATGCCTAAGGCAGGGCTAGAACTCCCAGTCTCCTGGGGATTGGCCCAAAGTCACCCGGCTGGCTTTGATGCCTAAGGCAGGGCTAGAACTCCCAGTCTCCTGGGGATTGGCCCAAAGTCACCCGGCTGGCTTTGATGCCTAAGGCAGGGCTAGAACTCCCAGTCTCCTGGGGATTGGCCCAAAGTCACCCGGCTGGCTTTGATGCCTAAGGCAGGGCTAGAACTCCCAGTCTCCTGGTGATTGGCCCAAAGTCACCCGGCTGGCTTTGATGCCTAAGGCGGGGCTAGAACTCCCCGTCTCCTGGGGATTGGCCCAAAGTCACCTGGCTGGCTTTCCTTTCTGCTCCTTAACATCAGGACATACAATATGTCATCCTTGGCTTAACGACGATGATCAGGAGCAGAATTTCTGCGACTAAGGAAAGCCGTTATTAAGTGAATTCTGCCTCCTATTTCCCTTCTGCTCCCAGTCGTTAAGCAAATCACCCCAGTCGTTCAGTTTATCGTGCCTTTGATAAGCCAACCCGGCTTCCTTTGGTCTGAAACTGGCTGGGAATGACCATCAGGCGACACCCCGATCCTCCCCAGGACACTGCAACGGCCGTAAGTCCGAATCTATTTTTTGTTTCTCATGGCCCTTCGCTCTCTGGACAAGAGGAGGGTCTTTGCGTGGGGTAGGAGGTGTGGGGGAGGCAGAGCTGGATCCCTGGAGCTCAGGGGGATGGGACTTGTGACCGGTGGTGGGTTTCAAATTTTTTTAGAATCTACTCTGTAGGTGTGGCCTATTTTGTGGGCGCGGCTTGGCAGTCATGTGACAGGGTGGGAGTGGCCACCTTTTAAAATGTGGTGAAACTCATTTAACAACGCTCTTGCTTAGCAACCAAAATTTTGGACTCAATTGTGATGATAAATTCTTTCTTTCTTTCTTTCTTTCTTTCTTTCTTTCTTTCTTTCTTTCTTTCTTTCTTTCTTTCTTTCTTTCTTTCTTTCTTTCTTTCTTTCTTTCTTTCTTTCTTTCTTTCTTTCTTTCCTTCCTTCCTTCCTTCCTTAACTTTCCTTTCCTTCCCATTGGGTCACTGGCAGTGGTGGGCCAGATTTACTTCCAGGTCCGCCGGTGGAACCCCCTCTCACCGGTTCTCTAAATTTCACCCACCGGCTCTCGCGAGTAGGTGCGAGCCTGCAGAAACCCACCACCGCTTGTGACCCTCCGAGGTGGGAGGGGTGGGTGTGAGGGGAGACGCTATGGGAAGATAATTAAGGGATATTTGTTTGTTTTTGCCTCCTTTTTGTTTTAAAAATAGGTTGTTGCCTTCTGGTGAATCGCCTATTTTGGGGGGGGGCTGATTTCTCATCCAGGGGGAGGGAGAAAGGAAGAGCCAGTGGGTGGGGGGTGTTGGGAAGGCACCGACTCCCCCAAGAGAAAAGAGAAAACCAGGGCCCATCCCTCTTTCCCCCACCCCCAGCTCAAACTGAAGATGGGGGAGGAGAAGTGGGCCTTGGGGGGGGGGGTAGGGGGGGCTGTCCTTCCAGACCTTGTTGGGTTTCTTGGAGACGTTTCATGACCCAAGGAGGGAACATCATCAAGTCTGCAGAGGAGGGTTGAGGAGGAGGAGCAGAATCAGGAGCAGGAGCCGGAAGAGGAGGAGCAGCACAAGGAGCAGCAGCAGCAACTGGGAGGAGCAGGAAGAGGAGGGGCAGCATGAAGAGCAGGAGCAGGAAGTGGAGGAGCAGGAGAAGCAGCAGCACAAAGAGGAGGAGGAGCAGGAGGAGGAGCAGCAGTATCAAGAGAAGCAGCAGGAAGAGGAGCTTGAGGAGGAGGAGGTGCAGCAGGAACAACAAGACAGGAGGAGGAGCAGCAGCAGGAGGAGCAGCAGGAGGAGCTTGAAGAGGAGGAGGAGCAGCAGGAGGAGCAGCAGGAGGAGGAGCAGCACGAAGAGGAGGGGGGAGGAGGAGCAGGAGGAGCAGCAGCACGAAGAGGAGGGGGGAGGAGGAGCAGGAGGAGGAGCAGCACGAAGAGGAGGGGGGAGGAGGAGCAGGAGGAGCAGCAGCAGCAGCACCATCAGGAGGAGGAGCTTGAAGAGGAGGCGAGGAGCAGGAGCAGCAGCACAAAGAGGAGGAGGTGCAGGAGGAACAACAAGACAGGAGGAGGAGCAGCAGCAGGAGGAGCAGGAAGAGGAGGTGGAGCATGAAGAGGAGCAAAAGCAGGAGGAGCCGCACAAACAGGAGGAGCAGCAGCAGCAGGAACAGCAGCACGAAGAGGAGGAGGAGCTTGAAGAGGAGGAGCAGCAGCAGGAGCAGCAGCACAAAGAGGAGGAGGTGCAGCAGGAACAACAAGACAGGAGGAGGAGCAGCAGCAGGAGGAGCAGCAGGAGGAGCTTGAAGAGGAGGTGGAGCAGGAGGGGCAGCATTAGGAGCAGGAAGAGGAGGAGCAGCACGAAGAGGAGCAGAAGCAGGAGGAGCCGCACAAAGAGGAGGGGGAGGATGAGGAGCAGGAGGAGGAGCAGCAGCAGGAGGAGCAGCAGGAGGAGCTTGAAGAGGAGGTGGAGCAGGAGGGGCAGCATTAGGAGCAGGAAGAGGAGGAGCAGCACGAAGAGGAGCAGAAGCAGGAGGAGCCGCACAAAGAGGAGGGGGAGGATGAGGAGCAGGAGGAGGAGCAGCAGCAGCAGCACCATCAGGAGGAGGAGCTTGAAGAGGAGGAGGAGCAGCAGGAACAACAAGACAGGAGGAGCAGGAGGAGCAGCAGCAGGAGGAGCAGGAGGAGGAGGAGCAGGAGGGGGAGGAGGACAATTCCAGGGTACTTGGTGGTCTCCGAGTGGGTGGTTTCCTTGGAGACGTTTTGTGACCCAACTAGGTAACATCCCTGGGAGCCTGCAGTGTTGGCGTTCGCTAAAGCTGCTATTTTCTCAAAGTAGGGAAGCATTTGTGCCAGAGAGCGCTTGTGACATCTTGGCTGGACTACTGTAACGCTCTCTACATGGGGCTCCCCTTGAGGTGCACTCGAAGGCTACAGTTAGTACAGAACGCGGCCGCGCGGGTGATTATGGGTGCCTCAAGGCAAACCCACGTAATACCTCTCCTGCGCGAGCTGCACTGGCTGCCTGTGGCCTTTCGAGTGCGCTTCAAGGTGTTGACAACCATCTTTAAATCGCTCCATGGCTCGGGGCCTAGCTATATACGAGACCGCCTCCTGCCCCATACATCCCTTCGTCCGATCCGCTCCCACAGAGAGGGCCTCCTCAGGGTGCCGTCGGCGGGGCAATGCCGGTTGGCGACACCCAGGGGAAGAGCCTTCTCTGTGGCGGGCCCGGCCCTCTGGAACGACCTACCCACCGACCTTCGCACTACCTCGGACCTCCGCCTCTTCCGCCAACGTCTTAAGACGCATTTATTCCAACAAGCCAGCCTAGGATAGCCCCCCGCTTCTGACCTTTTTAAGGAAAAATAATTTATAATTTGGTAAGGGTTTTAATATTGGGTTTTAGCACGGGTTTATTAATTTAATACATTTTAATTGATATTTATTGTATTTTGTGTTTTTAAATAATGCCTGTTCGCCGCCCTGGGTCCTAACAAGGAGAAGGGCGGGGTATAAATTTAATAAAATAAATAAAATAAATAAAGAGAGAAAGCAGAAACAAACACACAAACATACATGGAGCACAGAATGACCAGAGGTGGAAGGGCACTTCGAGGTCATCTAGTCCAACCCCCTTCTCAAGCAGGAGACCCTTACGGAATGAGAAGAGCTGGAAGGGACCTTGAGGGGGGGGGGGGTCATCTAGTCCAACCCCCTGCTGGAGCAGGTGGCCTTCTACCATTCCAGACAAAGGGCTGCCCGATCTCTTCTCAAAAGCCTTCAGCCATGGAGCAACCCAAAACTTCTGGAGGTGAGCTGTCCCCAATTACACAACCATGCAACCACACACACACACACACACACAATCACAACCTGAAAGCAGAACCTTAAAAGATTCTGGTTTGAGACCCTTTGGATGCGGTCGAGACCTCCCCCCCACCCCCTTCGCTCTTCTGCAAGCGAAGAGACCCGTGAAGGCAGAAAGGGGGCGCTGTTTGTAGATAGGGTGAAAACAGAAGGCTTGCATCGCCACCTGCTGGTCGTGACCTGTCACTGCAGCCACCCAAAGAAAAAAATTAATCAGTTTTTAAATGCAGGGAGACCTCGAGTTACGACGCCAAAAAATGGGGATCAGGGTTTCCATTGCTAAGCAAGGCGGCTGACTTGATTTTATGAGTTGTTAGACCACGGTCGTAAAGCAAATCCTAGCAGTTGTTAAGCGAATCGTCTGGACATCAAGGCCGGGAAGGTGACCCTGAATTTGGATCATGGGACCAGGGAGATGTGTGCAGTGGTCGTAAGGGCGAGGACTGCTCTTTTTTTAAAAAAAAAAACATGTTTTATTTGCAGTTTTCTTTTCACACCATACATATTTTGTGGACGATGTATTGACTGGGTCAAATCTTTTTAAAACGATGCTAACAATAATAATACAAATAAATATGTGTAATCCTAATCTTCCAACTTCAACAATACTATACTCTCTTTATAATTCTTTATCATTTCCCCCATTAATTCATTTAAACATAGATAACCTATGTATTTGTTATCCACTACTAAATTACTAATATTTAATATTTTAAGAATTACTCATTATTCCAACTATACTTCAATATTCCAAATGTGTAGGAGTACAATAAAGCCAAACATTAACAACATCCCATCAATCCTGGGAAAGGACTGTTCCGTTTTCAGGGTCATTGTCTCTCGGATCAATGTTTGGCTGTGGAGTTCTGGGAGCTGAAGTCCACCCACCGTAAAGCATGCTTGTTCCCTTCCCTTTTTCTCTCCTTCTCTTCCTACATTCCTTCCTTCTCTCCTTTTCCTCCCCTTCTCCTCTCCTCTCTTTTCTTTCCACCCTCCTTCCAATCCCTTCCTTCTTCTGTCCCCCTCTTTTCCTTCCGTCCTTCCTTCCCTTCTTCCTTCCCTCCTTCACCTCCCATTCCCTTCCTTCCCTTCTTCTGTCCCCCTCTTTTCCTTCTTTCCTTCCGTTCCTCATCCTCTCCCATTCCCTTCTTTCCCTTCTTCCTTCCCTCCTTCACCTCCGATTCCCTTCCTTCCCTTCTTGTCCCCCTCTTTTCCTTCCTTCTTCTCCCATTTCCTTCCCTTCTTCTGTCCCTCTTTTCCTTCCTTCCTTCCTTCCTTCCTTCCTTCCTTCCTTCCTTCCTTCCTTCCCTTCTTCTGTCCCCTTTCCTTCCTTCCTTCCTTCCTTCTTCTCCCATTCCCTTCCCTTCTTCTGTCCCCCTCTTTTCCTTCCTTCCTTCCTTCCTTCCTTCCTTCCTTCCTTCCTTCCTTCCTTCCTTCCTTCCTTCCTTCCTTCCTTCCTTCCTTCCTCTTCTCCCATTCCCTTCTGTCCCTCTTTTCCTCCCCTCCCCTCCCTTCCCTTCCTTCTGCCTCTCTACTGCGCCGGCGCGCCTCCCACTCCCGGTGGAACTACCCCACCCGGCGGGCCTTGCGGGCGAGTGCGCCTGCGCGTGGGCGTGTCTCCTCCTTCGGCCCGACTCGGCCGCCGCTCGGCTGTTTCCGGAGAGGCCTGGTGCCGGGAGCCGCCTTCTCCGGCCTGGCCGACTTGAGAGGTCCGGGTGAGGAAGCCGGGAGGCGGCCGGCGGGATGGAGGCCGTGCCCCGCATGCCCATGATCTGGCTGGACCTCAAGGAGGCCGCCGAGTTCAGCTTCCAGGCGGCCGTCAAGAAGGTGAGGCCTGATCGGCGCTGAGGGGGGCGTGTGTGTGTGTGAGTGTGTAAAAGGGGGGGCCGGCCATAATTACCTCAGAATCCCCCTTCCCCCCCCTTTCTCTCTCGTTTTCGCCCCCTTTTCTGGGGGTCCCACACACACTCGACCCCCCCCCCCCGAGACAAACGGCGGCTCCGGATTTCGGGGCTCCGGCTCCCTTCGCCAACCGGGCGCCCGCGGGCCTCAGGAGGGAGGGAGGGAGGGGGGGCTGGGAAGGGGGAGGGGTCGCCCAGCCCCCCCCCTCTGGTTTAAGGGGCAGTTTGAGAGCGGGGGGAGGGGTTAGATTGTGGGGGGGGGGTTTCCCCTCCCCCATCCTCTTCCTGGGATGCCCAGAGGGAAGAAGACCCATCAGCCACAGCCTAGGAAAGCGTGTGTGGGTGGGGTTGAAGATGGATCTTGGAGGCCTTCCTGGTTTTAGGGTGCTATTAAGGGGGGGCTGGAATGAGGGCATCAGGCCCGCCCACCCCTCTTTTTCCTGGGTTTTCCAAAAGAGTACATAGAGGAAGAAGACCCATCAGCCACAGCCTGGGAGGAGGGGTGTGCAGCTGGTCTTGGAGGTCTTAGGGGGAGTTTGGGGGAGGGGCTGAAATCCCTCTGGAATGAGGGCATGATTCCCTCCCCCACTCCACCCTTTTCGTGAGATGCCCAAAGGGAAGAGGACCCATCAGCCACAGCCTGGGAGGGGGATTGCAGATGGCATTGGAGCCTTCCTGGTTTTAGGGTGATATTAAGGGGGGCTGGAATCCCCCTGGAATGAGGGCATCAGACCCACCCACCCCTCCTTTTGCTGGGTTTCCCAAAAGTGTACATAGAGGAATAGGACCCATCAGCCACAGCCTGGGAGGAGGGGTGTGCAGCTGGTCTTGGAAGTCTTAGGAGAGTTTGGGGGGGGGGGGCTGAAATCCCCCTGGAATGAGGGCATGATTCCCACCTCACCCTTTTCTTGAGATGTCCAAAGGGAAGAGGACCCATCAACCACAGCCTGATGGGTGCAGTTAGTCTGGGAGGCACAGGGGGTCTCCGAGAAGCCCTTTCCTTTGATTTTCCGGCATGGGTCAACCTGAATTTTGAGTTTCTCAATCATGGGGGGGGGGGGGGAGTGTGGGGAGGAAGGCTTGGACTTCAACTCCCAGAATTCCCTAGCCTCCCACCCTGGGAATTCTGGGAGTTGAAGTCCACCTTCTTCAAGCCCCCTTCAAGTGAGAAAGCCTGCACTACATAACCCTCGGGGTCCCTTCCAACTGAGGAAGCACACTAGCCACACCAGCTACCTCCCTACCTATGGTCCTCAGCCCTCTATCCTTTCCTTGGAGTTTAATATTAGGGCGTTGCTCAGAGATCCTTGGTGTACAGGTAGTCCTGGACTTACGACCACAATGGAGGCTAATAGTACTGTCGCTAAGTGAGACATTTGTGAAGTGTGCTTTGTCCCGCATTAGAACCTTTCTTTTCATGGCCATTAAGTGAATCCTTGCAGTTCAATCATTCACACAGTTGTTAAGCGAATCTGGCTTCCACATCTTTCTTTCTGCCTGGATGGCTCTTAGGGTAAGACAGAAAAGGAAAGCAGTTCTGCTCCCTCCCATAAATATTTGGGGCATAGCGTTGTGACACTATACATGCATACATACATACATACAATAGGGAAGTTGATATGTCCACCCATTTCAAAATTAATATTGAGGGCGTTTTACCAGGTTCGCCTGGTTCGCCAATTGCGCCCCCTATTGGATCGGGACGCCCTTCGCACAGTCACTCATGCCCTCGTGACATCCGGACTGGACTATTGTAACTCCCTCTACATGGGGCTCCCCTTGAGGTGCACCCGGAGGCTTCAGTTAGTTCAGAATGCAGCTGCGCGAGCAATTATGGGAAACACCAGGTTCACCCACGTTACACTGCTCTTGCGCGAGCTGCACTGGCTACCTGTCGTCTTCTGGGTGCGCTTCAAGGTATTAATCATCATCTTTAAAGCGCTCCATGGCTCGGGACCTAGCTACCTGCGGGATCGGATCCTGCCTCATACATCCTCACGGCCGATTCGCTCCCACAGAGAGGGACTGCTCCGGGTGCCGTCCACTAGACTCTGTCAGCGGGCGACGCCCAGGGGAAGGGCTCTCTCTGTGGCGGGCCCGGCCCTCTGGAACGACCTTCCCCCCGATATTAGAACGACCGCGGACCTCCGCTCCTTCCGCCTGAAATTGAAGACTCATCTTTTCCGCCTGGCCGGCCTAGGGTAGTCTCTCTGTCTATGGGTTTTTAAATGTATACTATATTTATTGGATGTTTTTAGTTAAGGGGATTTTAGCACAGGATTGATTGAGTTTAATTCGTTTTAATTTGTATGTATTTTGTATATTTTTCGTTTTTTAATTTCCCTGTGCACCGCCCCGAGTCCCTGTGGGGAGAGGGTGCGGTCAATAAATGCAACTTATTATTATTATTATTATTATTATTATTATTATAACACACACAGGCATACAGACATATAATAGGGAACTTGAGATAAAGGACCTCCACCCATTTCAGAATGAATATATTCATACTTTATATAAATTTATTTCTTATATATATTATTTATAATTATATAGATATAGATATACACACACAAACAGAGATGTGGACCAGACCTATTCCAACATTAATATATTAATATATTTTTATATATTGTATATTATTATGTGTGGTGAGCCGAGCTTCATTCAAAATTCCAAGCGTGGTCTTAACCAAATTGTTGTGGTTTTTGTGTTTTATTTCTATTCCCTGCCAGTTTGTGCTGAAGAACTACGGAGAGAATCCGGAGGACTATAACGAGGAGCTGAAGAAACTTGAACAGCTCCGGCAGGTGAGGTTCCCCTCTTTTGCCAGGTCCAGAAATGCCAGGTGGGAAAGAGGGGTCTCCCCCTTGTTTCCAGGAAAGTCTTGGTCCCTTGTCTCCAACACAACCTAATGTTGGGATCCGCTATGTCCGGCCTTCGCAAAATCCTCCAGCTTCAACGAAGCATCTTGTTGGTGACGATGTGGTAAATCTGATTCTTCTCTGCAGAACGCCGTGAACGTTCCGAGGGATTTTGAAGGATGCAGCATTTTACGGAAATACCTGGGCCAACTTCACTACCTCCAAAGCCGAATTCCAATGGGTGCCGAACAAGAGGCGTCGGTCCCCATCACATGGTAAGGAAGGGGGGGGGGGAAACGGGAGCAGGGAGACCCTTCCCACATTCTTTCTCCTCCCCCTCCCCGATAAATCCCTCGGAGGGGTCTTGAGACAAGATAATATGGTTTTTCCTGCATGATAAGTCATCTACAGTTGTGCGCTGGCGAGATAGGCAGTGTATTAATTTAATAAAGAAATAAAGAAAAGGGGATTGGACTAAGACTGCCCTTCGCACGGTCACTCATGCGCTTGTGACGTCTCGTCTGGACTACTGCAATGCTCTCTACATGGGGCTCCCCTTGAGATGCACTCGGAGGCTACAGCTGGTCCAGAACGCGGCCGCGCGGGCAGTTATGGGAGTCATTAGATACTCCCATGTAACACCACTCCTGCGCGAGCTGCACTGGCTGCCTGTGGCCTTTCGGGTGCGTTTCAAGGTGTTGGTCATCATCTTTAAAGCGCTCCATGGCACAGGACCTAGTTATTTGCGGGATCGTATCCTGCCCCATACATCCCTTCGGCCGATTCGCTCACACAGAGAGGGACTTCTCCGGGTGCCGTCCACCAGGCAATGCCAGCGGGCGACGCCCAGGGGAAGGGCCTTCTCTGTGATGGGCCCGACCCTCTGGAACGACCTACCCCTGGATATTAGAACGACCACGGACCTCCGCGCCTTCCGCCAAAAAGTAATAAACTATTTGTTCCATCAGGCCAGCTTGGCCTAATTCACACTTCTCGCCCCAGTCTGTTTTCTCAAATTGTCTATTGGGTTTTAATGGGTGGTAATTTTAAGGTTCTTAAATTTTTAGTACAGGGTAGTTTAATTCGCTTTTAACTTTGTGTGTATTGTATGTTTTTATATGGTTTTTTAATTTTCCTGTACACCGCCCCGAGTCCCTTCAGGGAGAGGGGGCGGTTTATAAATGTAATATATTATTATTATTGTTGTTGTTGTTATTATTATTATTATTATTATTATTATTATTATTATTATTATTATTATTATTATTATGACGAATTGAGGCTTTAAGAAGGAGGTGGGGAAGATGCTGCTCTAGTACAGATTAACAGAGTTGGAAGGGACCTTATAGGTCATCTAGTCCAACACCAACACCTCCTCAAGCAGGAGACCTTACACCATTTCTGACAGAGAGCAGTCCGGTCTCTTCTTGAAAGCCTCCAGTGATGAAGCCCCCACAACTTCTGTTCCATGGGTCGATTCTTCTCCCTGTCAGGAAATTCCTCCTTGATTCTTAACTTTAACTTTTAACTTTAATTTCATTTCTATACCGCCCTATCTCCGGACATGGGACTCAGGGCGGTGCACAGGAGCTATAAAATATAAAATATAAAATTACAAACAATCAAATAGTTAAAATTAAGATTAAATAAGATTAGACCCGTGCTAAAACGTTAATTAAAACCCAATTAAAATAGTAATAGTTGTACCAGCTATGCCAGACCGGCCAAACGAAAGAAGTAAGTTTTTAATGTCCGACGGAAGAGGCGAAGGTCTGTGATTGTGCGGAGATCTGGGGGGAGGTCATTCCAGAGGACGGGACCCGCCACAGAGAAGGCTCTTCCCCTGGGAGTCGCCAGCCGGCATTGTCCGGCGGACGGCACCCTAAGGAGGCCCTCCCTGTGGGAGCGGACGGGTCGAGTGGAGGTATGTGGTAGTAGGCGGTCCTGTAAGTAGCCAGGTCCGCTGCCATGGAGCGCTTTAAAGATGGTCACTAAGACCTTGAAACGCATCCGGAAGGCCACAGGCAGCCAGTGCAGCTCGCGCAGGAGAGATGTTATATGGGAGTATTTTGAGGCTCCCAAGATCCCCTGCGCGGCCGCATTCTGCACTAACTGGAGCCTCCGGGTGCATCTCAAGGGGAGCCCCATGTAGAGAGCGTTACAGTAGTCCAGGTGGGAGATGACGAGAGCTTGAGTGACTGTGTGTAGGGCGCCACGATCCAGAAAGGGGCGCAACTGGCGTATCAGGTAAACCTGATAGAAGGCCCCCCTGGCTACGGCTGTCAGGTGGTCATCTAAGGACAGCCGAGAGTCCAGGAGGACACCCAAGTTGCGGGCCCTTTCTGCGGGGGCTAATAACTCGCCCCCAATAGTCAGAGATGGAACTAACTGGCTATGTCGTGGCGCCGGGACCACAGCCACTCAGTCTTGGACGGGTTGAGTCGGAGCCCGCTTTTCCCCTTTCAAGGTTGGATCTCTCCTTGGTCAGTTTCCATCCATTATTCCTTGTCTGGCCTTTGGGTGCTTTGGAGAATAGCTTGACCCCTTCCTCCCTCAAATATTGGAACACTGCTATGGTGTCTCCTCTGGTCCTTCTCTTTGGACTAGCCAGGCCCAGTTCCTGTAGCCGTTCTTCATATTTTAGGTTCCAGTCCTCTAATCATCCTGGTTGCTCTTCTCTGCACTCTTTCTAGAGTCTCCACATCTTTTTTATAGCATGGTGACCAAAACTGGATGCAGTACTCTAGACTCCGGACCATAGTATGGTCTTACTATGGATAGAATGATATTAGTACCTCCCTTGATCTTGATTGTATCCCTCTGTTAATGCAACTTAGGCTTTTTTGGCTGCCGCTGCACATTGTTAGCTCCTATTTAGCTGGTTGTCCACTAAGATCCAAGATCCCCTTCACAGTCACTGCTATTAAGCCTGGTTTCACCCAGTCTGTATGTGGTTTTTTTTTTACCTAAGCGTTGGACTTTACTTTTCTCTACCTTGAATTTCATTTTGTTAGATAGGGTCAAGGGTTCAAGTCTATCAAGGTCCCTCTGGATCTTGAGCCTATCTTCTAGGGCAGGGGTCTCCAACCTTTGCAACTTTAAGTCTGAAGGACTTCAGCTCTCAGACTTCTCCAGCCAGCTTTGCTGGCTGGAGAAGTCTGGGAGCTGAAGTCCTTCAGACTTAAAGTTGCAAAGGTTGGAGACCCCTGTTCTAGGGTGTGAGCTATTCCTGCCAGCTTAGTATCATCTGCAAATTTGGTACCTTCTCCTATTCCCTCATCTAAGTCGTTTACAAAGATACTGAACCTTGTGGTACCCCACTGCTTATTTTTCTCCATGTAGACCTGGACCCATTAAGGAGTACTCATTGAGTATGGTTTGTCAGCCAGTTGCGAATCCATTTGGTGGTGAAGCTATCTATTCCTAGTATGAGGCACATTTGAATTTTCTTTCCCAAATCCTCTGACTGGACACCCAGTTTACTAATTTATTGATGGAAGAGAATATTTGTAGCTCTGGGTTGAACTGTTAGGGCAGTGATGGTGAACCTATGGCAGGGGTGCCACAGGTGGCATGCGGAACCATTTCTTAGGGCACGCGAGGCATTGCCCTCTCAGCACTAGCGCGCATGTGTGTGCTGGCCAGCTGATTTAGGCCTCTGGAGGTGGGGAGGGGATGCTGTTTTCACCCTCCTCAGGCTCCTAGAAAGCCCCTGGAGCCTGGGGGGGGGGGGGCGAAAAAAGTGCAGGGGCTCATGCACATAACATTATGGATGTGGCACGTCCAAGCATGACCTCCGTGCGCTCCCCCCGCTTTTGGCACGCGAGCCAAAAAAGGTTAGCCATCACTGTGTTAGGGTCCTTGGTGCTCCCTCAGCTGGGCGATTTTCTTGTGGATGTTTTATGACTAGGGAACATCGTCAATGATAGAAGCGAGTGGTGTTTGCTTTCTTGTTTATGTATGAGTGGGAATGATTTTTGGGAAGTGTTGGGAATGATTTTTCCCCCCTTGATAGTTCCTTGGTCACAATATTGTTTTCCTCCCTGATTTATTTGTCTGGTGTCAATCCCTGCTTCTCTGGGTTTCTGATTCTTTGGGGTCCTTGGGGGTTGTCTGTGCTTGCTGCTTTTCTTGCCAGTGAGTCATTATGAATCCCGCAGCCTTGACGTGATTCCGGCTTCACCTGGCTCACTGACGATGGTACGTCCTCTGGCCACAAAACATCAGGCGGAGTCTTTTGCGGCACAATTGACAGATTCATCTTTGTCTTGGTTTCAGGACTGAGATCTTCTCCGGCAAAGCTGTCACTCACGAAGATATCAAATATGAGCAGGCCTGCGTCCTCTACAACCTGGGTAAGGAAGCCCCTCCAAATTGAGGGGTCCAAGGAGGAGAGATTTCTCAAGCTGGTTTGGTGTCTCCAAACCTGAATTGTTGCAAACTTTTTCCCCCCTGGTCTTGCGCCTGACAACACCACCCATCTCCAAAACCACCTTTTGTTCTGGATGATTTGTCTGGTGTTAATCCCTGCTTTTCTGTGCTTTCTCAATTCAGTGGGATACCGTATTTTTCGCAGTATAAGACACACCTTTTTCCTCCCTAAAAGAAGGTGAAAATTTGGGTGTGTCTTATACATGAATGTGAACCCACCCACCCACCATCTCCCATCCTTTGGCCTCTGCCTCCCAGCAATTTACCTCCTTGTAGCAAGGGGGGGGGGGGGCGCTGCAATAGGCTACAGCAATCCCTGCAGCTTGAACCAGCTGATGATCGGGAGAAATTGAAAGTGAAACTTGCTGTGTGCTCCACTTGGCAAATTGCTGGGAGGCAGATTTTTTTTTTCCTTGTGCTAATCAGGCTGTTTGCTGCAAGGAGGTAAGTCAACAACTATAATTGCCTTTAGGACAGGGGTTCCCAAACTTGGCAACTTGAAGACTTGTTTACTTCAACTCCCAGAATTCTCCAGCCAGCTCTGCTGGCTGGAGAATTCTGGGAGTTGAAGTCCACAAGTCTTCAAGTTGCCAAGTTTGGGAACCCCTGCTTTAGGATGTTCAAATTATTAGACTTATTTTTTATAAAGACTGCTTTACTATTGTTCTAGACAGCTTAACAAAATGAGGAAGCATTTTAAAATACATGCTTCATCTGAAGAAGCCCCCTGCTATTGTATCTTCCTTTAAATAGCGGAGAATAACTATACTTTCAGAAAGCCACATCAATTTTCACAGCATCTGTAAAGTATACAGACAATGTTTATTGTCTGTATTATTTGCTGTTACTTGCAAATTGCTGAGAGGCAGAGGCAGATATTTTTCCCTTGTCTTCCTCCCCAAAAGCTAGGTGCATCTTATACTTCGGAGCGTCTTACACTCCAAAAAATACGGTAATTTGTGTTCTCTGAGCTGGGTGATTTTCTTGCAGACGTCTCATGACCCAATTAAGTAATGTCATCAGTGCTAGAAGAGAGGGTTAATTTGAAATGAGCAGGAGGAGGGGGAGGGATGAAAAATGGTCATCAAGCCCTTCTTTTCAGTGCTGTTGTAACTTTGAATGGTCCCTAAACGAACAATTGTCAATCAAGGACGGCCTGTGAACCATGAAATTGCAATGCTAGCCAGTTCAATCGAGCGACATCCAATTTTGATCCTTTCTCTTGTCTTCCTGCCCAGGAGCCTTGCACTCCATGCTGGGAGCCATGGACAAGCGAGTCTCTGAAGAGGTAAGGGTATAATAATAGTGGCTTCCCTTGTGAAGTTTTGGGTGTTTTAGGGTATTGTTGTCTGCTTGATTGTTTGGGCTTAATCCCTGCTTATTTGAGTTTCTCTTTCTTTGGGCTCCTTGGTGTTCTCGGAGCCTGGTGGTTTTCTGGCAGACATTTCATGACCCAACTAGGGAACAGCATCAATGCTAGAAGGGAGGATGTTGGAGGAGGAAGGAGAACTGTAGGGTCCTTGGTGCTCTCTGATCTTGGTGGTTTGCTTATAGACATTTCATGACCCAGCTAGGTAACTTAATCGGTGCTGGAAGGGATGGGAGGGTATTGGCCTCTGTTTATATACCATTGCTTGCCCTGGCACTGAGAATGTGGGTTTCTTCCCTTGGTAGTTCCTTGATTGGGGTATTATTGTCTGCTTGATTGTTTGTCTGGGGTTAATCCCTGCTTATCTGGGTCTCTCTTTCTGTGGGGTCCTTGGTGCTCTCAGAGCTTGGAGGTTTTCTGGCAGACGTTTCATGACCCAACTAGAGAACAGCATCAGTTCTAGAAGATGGAACCTCACTGCTTCTAGCACTGATTGTATTCCGTAGTTGGCTCAGCAAAAGGCTCAAGGAAACTACCAAGCTCGGAGACCACCAAGGACCGTGCAGTATTTTAAATTTTATTTTATTTTATTTATTTCAATTTATATACCGCGCCTTCTCCACCGAAATGGACCCAGGGCAGTGCACAGGAATTTAAAACGAACAATAATAAAAATACAATAAATACAATAAATAGGTAAAAAAGAATTAAATCACAGCCTGTGCTAAAATTCCCCCTAAAAAATCTAACATCATTTACGTGTTTGGCAGAAGCTATATTACAAAAGTCTAAACTATTACGCAAGACCAGCTTGCTGAAAAAATATGTTTTAAGTCATATGTTCCTCCTCTCCACAAAACTCCCTCCCTTCTCACCCTGGTGATGTTCCCTAGTTGTGCCGTGAGACGTCAGCAAGAAAACCACCAAGCTTGCAGAGAACCGAGGACTCGTTTCAACCCCGAGTGCACAAATATTCTCCTTTATTGCTATCCATAAAGTCCTCCTCCTCCTTGAACGTATAGCTCAGGGATGTCCAAACTTGGGAACTTTAAGACTTGTGGACTTCAACTCCCAGAATTCCCCAGCCAGCTATGGGAGTTGAAGTCCACAAGTCTTAAAGTTCCCAAGTTTGGACCTCCCTGGTATAGCTTCTCCCAAATCTGACATGTGTGTGTGTTACACGCCTGTGTTTCAGGGCATGAAAGTCTCCTGCACCCATTTCCAGTGTGCGGCTGGCGCCTTCACATACCTTCGGGACCACTTCCCCCATTCCTACAGCGTGGACATGAGCCACCAAATCCTGAACCTCAACATTAACCTCATGCTGGTAAGAAAGAGTTCAAGATCAGTAACGTTGGTGGTAACAAGCATGCACGCAGGTTATGTGTTCATGAAAATGAAAAAAGGGAAACTTTAATTAAAAGAAAGAAAGAGTCAAGATGGCGACTCCGATGCCCATCTTCCATCAGCTTCGCAGATGGGAATGTAAAATTTACTTTGAACCACCCAAGTCATTACGGCGGTTCCTTCCCAACTTTCTCCCTCTGGCCGTTAAGCGAGCGAGGGCTCCGTCCTCCCTTACCCAGTGGGTCCATTAGGACCGGTTCCTCCGAAGGCTCCTGACTCCCTTATCTGGTGGTTTCCTCGGCAGCCCCTTCCCCCAAGGCCATTGGCTCAGTCCAGTGCAAATAATCTGGAAGGCCATTGGACCCCAGAGCTTCTGTTTATCCCCCAGGGGCTTGGGGGGGTGGGGGAGAAAGGAGGTGCGACCTGGTGACCCCCTAGCACCTCAGATCTCAGGTCCCCCCAACCTCGTGTCCACCTTTTCTGTCAAGGGTCAAGCTCAGGAATGTCTCCTGGAGAAATCCATGCTGGACAACCGGAAGAGCTTCCTGGTGGCCAGGATCAGCGCCCAGGTGAGTCTCTGGGGAGCCTTGGAAAGCCTCAACTCTCAGCCCTGGAAATGAGGGGGGGAAAAGAAACCCCCCCCCCCCATGGGCAAATCTGGTTTGGTTTAAATTTAATTTATCTTAGTTTTAGTCCAATTATTATTTTATATACTATTATTTTATTATTGTATAGTTTATTTTTAATTTTAGCACAGATTTAATAATTTAATTGTCTTTTATATTTTGTATTGTATTGTTGGGTTTTTATCTTTCTGTGCACTTTTAGGTGAAATAGGGCGGTATATAAATCGAATAAACTAAACTATATATATATGCTTTTGTAGATTTTCACGGGTGTAGGTATGCTGGTATTGCTGTCTTCGGGTATTTTTCCGTGTATATAGCATGGAATTGTTATTGCTATATTTTATATATATATAATTGTTTCCACAACACCCTGTTAGGGCCCCAATTAAGGGAGGAAGCATACTGCTTTTCTTTTTCTGCCTTTCGGCTCATCACAGAGACCATCTAGACCAGGGGTGGGCAAACTTTGCAACTTTAAGTCTGAAGAATTCTGGGAGCTGAAGTCCTTCAGACTTAAAGTTGCAAAGTTTGCCCACCCCTGATCTAGACAGAAAGCCAAGAAAGCCACAAAATAGATCTATCCTAGTCTCCCTGACTTATTTATTGATCAGCTCAAAAACATAACACACATATAAAAAAAATTACACAACGGAACTCTTGGCTTTCTGTCTAGATGGTCTCTGGTGATGAGCCGAAAGGCAGAAAAGGAAAAGCAGTATGCTTCCTCCCTTAATTGGGGCCCTAACAGGGTGTTGTGGAACAATTATATATAACTATCCTCCTGTCTCAGCTGACAAGAAGAGAACCTAGCTGGCTTAATGGCAAGGCTCTCGCCTGGCATGTAATACAGCCCCGGTTCAAATCCCAGTAAGGGTATATAGGTAGCTGATGAGAGCTAAAAAGCTTGAAATAGATCTATCCTAGTCTCCCTGACTCGGCTTTCATGTTTGAAGCGGAATTGGAACTCTCTCCCAAGGTGGTGGATTACTACAAAGAGGCCTGCCGGGCTTTGGAGAACTCTGACACGGCGTCCCTGCTGGGAAAAATCCAGAAGGACTGGAAGAAGCTGGTGCAGATGAAGATCTATTATTTTGCTGCTGTGGCCCACGTGAGTGTTTAGCATTTATACAGCCCTCCTGCATCGAGACTCCCCATTGGCTGCGTCTCCTCAGACCACTTGGTACTTCTGCAACATCTAAAGCAGGTTTTTTCAACCTCAGACATGGGTGGACTTCAACTCCCAGAATTCAGTGTTTTGGGAATGCACGGGACCTAGCTATCTGCGGGATCGGATTCTGCCCCATACATCTTCCCGGCCGATTCGCTCCCACAGAGAGGGACTTCTCCGGGTGCCGTCCACTAGACTCTGTCAGCGGGCGACGCCCAGGGGAAGGGCCTTCTCTGTAGCGGGCCCAACCCTCTGGAACGACCTTCCCCCCGACATTAGAACAACCACGGACCTCCGCTCCTTCCGTCAGAAATTAAAAACTCACTTTTTCTGCTTGGCCGGCCTAGGTTAGTCTCTACCTCAGGGGTTAGGGAATGTTAATTTTAAAAATGGGGATTTTAGTGCAGGGACAGTTGATTTAATCTGTTTTTATTGTATTTATTTATGTATATATTGTATGTTGTTTTAATTTTTTCCTGTGCACCGCTCCGAGTCCCCCTGGGGAGAGGACGTGGTATATAAGTAAATTATTGATTGATTGATTGACTTAAGATGTCTTCCTTTTCTCCTTCTTTTGTCCTTTTTCCCCCTCCTTCCCTTTTTCATCCCTCCCTCCCCTTCCTGACTTTCCTTCTCTTTTTTCTGCTTCCTTTTTTCCTTTCTTCCTCCCTCCTTCCATTCCTTTTTTCTGCTTCCTTTTCCCCTCCCTCCTTCCTCTCTCTCTTTCTTCCATTCTTTCCTCCTCCCTTTGTCTCCTCCTTCCCTTTTTCATCTCTCCCTCCCTCCCTTCCCGACTTTCCTTCCTCCTCTTATTTCTGCTTCCTTTTTCCCACTCTCCCTCCCTTTCTCTCTTCCACCCCTTCTTTCCCTCGCCTTCCCTCTTTTTTATGCTTCCTTTTTTCCTTTCTTCCTCCCTCCTTCCCTTCCTTTTTTCTGCTTCCCTTTCACCCACCCTCCCTCCTTCCTCTCTCTCCCTTCCTTCCCTCCTCCCCTTTTTCATCTCTCCCTCGCCCCCTCCCCACAGTTACACATGGGAAAACAGGCAGAGGAGCAGCAGAAGTACGGCGAGAGGGTAAGTTGGCCACACCCTTCCCCAAAATCAAATCGCTTGGGCTGGTGGATGGGGTCTCCTGGCTTTGATTGACATCCCCAGTGGGGCGGGTCCTTCAACCCTGTCTGCCATGGAACTTGTGGGGAAGTCAATCATGGCTTTCTGACCAGTTACAAAGTAGGGTGAAACTCATTTAAAACATGAATTGCTCAGCAATGGAAAATTGGGCCCTGATTGTGGTAAGTCGAGGACTTCCTGACCCGTTGGGGGGAAAAATAGCGTAGGCTGGATCTTCTCTTTCCAGCAGGCCCCCTGAGCAAAGTGACCCCCAAAACTGGTTTGCAAAAACGAACCTGGTTTTAAAACTAACCTGGTTTGGAAAAAAAACAACCAGCCGATCGAATCCCTGATCCCTTTGCAGGTCACCTACTTCCAGAGCGCCCTGGATAAACTCAACGAAGCCATCCGGCTGGCCAAGGTAAGCCTTCCTTCCTTCCTTCCTTCCTTCCTTCCTTCCTTCCTTCCTTCCTTCCTTCCTTCCTTCCTTCCTTCCTTCTTCCTCGCCTACCCCCTCCCTTGTCTCCACTTTTCCGCCCTGTGTGTGTTTGTGTGGGTGTCATATCAAAATTTGGGGCTTTAAAATTGAGCTGCTTCATTCTGAACTGAATGATCAGATGATCGGTTTAATTATGAGGGAATAAATGGGGTTTGGGGTTCCTCGGGCTCCCCTAGGAATCTCCTTGCGGTTTCTTTGCGGACATTCCATGACCCAAATAGGGAACAGCATCAGTTGCTAGGACGGAGGAGGAGGAGAAAAGATGACGCAGGCTAGAAGGGACTGGAGTCTGTGGAGAGGAGGAGGAGGAGAAAAAAGATTGGGGGGGGGGGGTTTGCAGATGCTTTGGTACCCACTAGGCGAACTTCTTGCAGATTCTTTGGTACCCACTAGGCGAACTTCTTGCAGATGCTTTGGTACCCACTAGGCGACACCATCAGTGCTGAAGATGTTACCTAGCTGGGTAACAAAACGTTGGCAGACAGATAAATATCTTTGGATTTATTAATTTGTGAATATCTCTCAATTGATCTCTGATAAACATCTTTGAATTGATCTAGGATAAATGTCTTTGGGTTTATTCGTGATGGATAGCTCTGAATTGATCTATTGATGCATATCTTAGAATTCACCTTTGATAAATATCTTTTAATTGAGCTAGTAAGGCATGAAAAATAGGTGTGTGTGTGTGTGTGTGTGTGTGTGTGTGTGTGTGTGTATGCTGGCATTGCGGGCTTCGGGGATTTTCCCGTGTATATAGCATGGAGATGTTATTGCAACATTTCAGCAAGATCGCACTTGCCATCATCAGGCAGGCTTTTGTCTGTGACTGTGACTGCGGAGTATATATGTTACATTTTTAAGAGCTGATTAATAAATAAGAGACCAGGATGGATCCATTTCTGGCTTGTTAGCCCTCTTCAGCTGGCCATACTCCTTCTACTGGGATTTGAACAATAATATATATATATAATTGTTTTTACAACTTCCTGTTAGGGCCCCATTAAGGGAGGAGACATACTGTTTCTAGACAGAGAACCATGAGTTCCGTTGTGTGATTTTTTTTTTTTTAGATATGTGTGTGAGATTTTATGAGCTGATCAATAAATAAATATAAATATATATATATATATGCTCCCTTCCTCCCATATTTGGGCATGCCAGGTGCTCTGACATAAACTAACACACATATCTAAAAAAAAATTACACAATGGAACTCATGGCTTTCTGTCTAGATGGTCTCTGGTGATGAGCCGAAAGGCAGGAAAGGAAACTGTATGTCTCCTCCCTTAATTGGGGCCTCTTAACAGGTTGTTGTGAAACAATTACCTATACTAAATACCCCTGTCTCAGGTGATGCAATAAGGGAGAGCCGGCTTGGCTGAATTGCTAGGCTCCTACCTGATATGCAATACAGCCCTGGTTCGAGTCCCAGTAAAGGGTATGGCCAGCTGATGAAAGCTAATAAGCTCGAAATAGATCTATCCTGGTCTCTCTAATTTATTTATTTATTTTTTATATTGAAAAAGTTTTATTGGTTTTACAATTTTTTCTATAGGGTAGGGTAAGGGATACAAAGAAATTTTGAGAGTATTCACGTCAAAGTCATCGGCCCTTACGGGGCCTCAAAATACATCAATAACAATAAAAGAAAAAATTATTATCTTAACACTACAAAGTGAAAGCAAGTACATATACCTAAGTTCTCAGTTCTATACTGTCAGACATTTACAAAAAATCCAAATACAAATATTATGCAAAATTAATCAGAAAAAATCAAGGCAAAGTTTTTTTTTTTTTAATCTAAGTCTCTTGGCAATTATATCTTCTTTTTCTCCTCCCAGGCCCCCGGTGGGCGGGGCCATGGCCCCCTCCGTCCCCCCTGAGTCCTCCCCCAGGATAGAGGAATGTTTTTTAAGAAAGGCTTCCGCCTCAGCAACTGTTTTAATCCTCACACTTCCTCCTTCCGAGAACACCAGCATCCCTTCAGGTGTCACCCACTTGAACCAAATCCCATGATCAAACAATGTTTTAGACAAGAAGGAAAATTTCCTTCTTGCATCTCTAATCTTTCTAGGGATCTGCTTCAAGATGGCAACCGTTTTTTGTTGGTAAATTAACAGACTCCCTCTCTGCACTTTCAGGATTTCCTCTCTGGTTGACCTTCTAACAAATTTCACATGTATCTCTCTAGGCACTTCATTTATCCTGGCATATGCTGAATTTATTCTATAAGCTAGGTCAATGTCCCCCCTGATCTCATCCTTAGGTTTTTGTAAATAGTCTGCTATAATCGTGCTCATAAGATCAGGGAGGCATTCACCAGATTCCTCAGGAACATTCTGAAATCTCAAAAAATATGTCATTCTTTCCATATCAATCCTAGACACATGCCCATTTATTTCCCCCACCTCATTAGTAACATTTTAAATCTCTCCCTTAACCCCCACCAGCCCCCCTTCCAGTTCTTCATTCTTCTGTGTATTTTCCAGCACCTGCTTCCGTGTATCCAATAGCTCCTTCTTGAAGTTGATATTTTCTGCCCTCTGGGCTTTAATCTCTTGTACCAAAGTTTGTATAACAGTTTCAAGAGAAGCCATCCTTTGTTCTAAGCTTGCCAGTGCTGTTTCTTGTGCCATGATTAATTGTTAAAGTCAGTGCCACTAAAATGGCGTTTTTGGGGTGGGGCTGTTGAGGCAAACCAGGAGCCAAAAGTTCAGTTCAGAGTTGTAAAGTTGTAAAATTCAGGAACCAAGAGAGAGACAGTTTTCCAAATCAATAAGTATAATAACGAAGATACTCCAGAGAAGAAATCACAAATCCAAAGGAAAAAAAAAATTCTTCCTTAATATCCAGAGGGAGTCCAAGTTGCAAAGAGACGCTGGAAATTTTCCATAAGTAAAATAGTCAGTCAGGAACAAAGAGAGGCCATCTTCCACCGCCCAAGCTCAGAGCCCAGAGGAGAGAGTGGTAAAAGAAATTGTTTCAGCCAGACCTAGAGACATTGTTGCAAACAACCACAGACAACTTTCCCTTGCTGCAAACAGTCAGGATTAGAGATTTCCGCTTTCTCTCCACGAGAAGCCATTTCCAAGTGCCGCTTAAGTCCGAGGGTTTTTTTTTGAAAACAAACTCCCCCCTCCCAGTCCTTTCAGCCTGGCTGACAGCAGAAAAAAAAGTTTTTTAAAAACTCACTCTCCCCTCGCAGCTGAAGCCTCGGGAAGCCTTCCGACTGAGCCGATTAACCCTCTTCATTGTTATGAATGGCGCCGTCTTCCTTAGGCGAAGGGAGAACCCCCCGCAGCATGTTCTCCCTCACCTAAGCCGCGCCGGGGGCCACTTCCTCCACCGCCGTGGGGGAGCCGGCTTTACGCGAGACCCTCAAACAAGAGGGGTCTCGCCCCCGTGGGGGGGCAGAAAGAGAAACAAAGCGGCGAGCGAGCGCTAGGCTCGCCCGTCGCCGCAGGAGCCGGAACCGGAAGCCTCTCTAATTTATTTATTGATCAGCTCATAAAACTAACACACATACACAGATATAGATATATATACACACACACCTATTTTCTTATATATGTTTTTGTAGATTTTCACGGGTGTAGTTATGCTGGTCTTGTTGTATTCGGGTGTTTTCCCATGTAAGAATTCATACACGGGAAAACACCCGAATACAACAAGACCAGCATATATATATGTGTGTACACATACATATATAAAAATATAAATATATGTATGTGTACACACACGCACCCACCCACCCAAACCTACAATTGTAGAAATCAACCACTAAAATTGTGTTAAGATTTCCAGGAGATAGGAGGAGATAGAGGTATAGAGATTTTATCCATATCCGTAAAATAAAATGCGGAATTTAAAATATTTCCAACCGCCCGTGTCTTGCAGGGCCAGCCCGAAACTGTGCAGGAGGCTCTGAGATTCACCATGGATGTCATTGGAGGGAAGTGAGTGACTGCTGGGGGGGGGGGGGAGGTTGTCACCCCATTTTTGTACTTCCTTTCCCCCCCCCTCCCCACCGGTGCAACCCCCCCCCTTCTAAGTACAGGTAGCCCTGGGCTTCGTTTAGTGACCATTCAATGTTACAACAGTCCTGAAATAAGTGGCTTTTGCATGTTTTCCTCACCACCCCCGCATAATCGCATAAACACCCCCCACCCCCCCCCCCCATGGCTTTGCGATTGAAATTCTGATGCTTGGGCAACTGACTCCTATTTATGACGGTCACAGTGTCCTGGGGGTCAGGACGATCCCCTTTTGCAACCTTCTGTAGCCAGGTTCACTTAATAACCGGGTTGTTCGTTTTTTTTCAATGGCGGTGATTCACTTAACGATGGCAAGAAAGAGTGACCTCTCCTTCTTCCTTCTTAGGTATAATTCATCCAAAAAGGATAACGACTTCATCTACCACGAGGCCGTCCCTGCACTGGATACCTTGCAGTCCATTAAAGGTAGTGGGGAATGGGCTGCCTTAGGAGAGGAGGACTCCAACTCCCAGAATCCCCCAGCCTTTGCTTTAAGATGGGGGGAATTCAGGGCTGGTTGGCTGGCTGACCCTCCCCACTGTTACGGGGGCCTCGGGTGGGGTGGAGGGGCTTATGGGTAGTCCCTGTCATTGCCATTCCTTCCCACCAGGGGCGTCGTTGGTGAAGGCGCTGCCGGTCAACCCCACCGATCCGGCCGTAACTGGCCCTGACATTTTCTCCAAGCTGGTGCCCATGGCTGCCCACGAGGCCTCGTCGCTCTACAGGTAGGGAGGGGAAGCGGACCAGAGCGGAACCCCCTCTCTGTGGGGCAAGGCTGGTGAGGGGGGGACGGTTGACTCCCATCGGGGCCGGTGGTCTCCAAGGGCGTTGAGGTGACATGGAAGTGAATTGAGGGGGCCAATCGCAGTTCACGCAGGAGCAGCGTTACACGTGCCAATGGAAGAGGGCATTGGAAGCTGGGGGTTTGAACTGGGAGGGTCCTTGGTGCTCTCTGAGCTTGGTGGTTTCCTTCCTCTCGTGACCCAGCTAGGGAACGTCATCAGTGCTAGAAGGGAATGGAGTTTGGGAGGAGGGGGCGGATTGAGGACGAGGAGGGGAAGAAGGAGATGGAGGAAGAGGAGAAGGAGAAGGAGAAGGAGAAAGGGAGGAGGAAGAGGAGGAGAGGGAGAAAAAGAAGGAGGAGGACTGGGGCCCTTGGTGATCTGTGAGCTTGGGGCTTTTCTTGGAGACGTTTCATGACCCAGCTAGGGAACATCATCAGTGTTAGAAACAAGAATCCCACCACCTTGTTTGACTGATGACGTTCCTACTCGGGTCATGAGATGTCTGCAACAAAACTACCCAGCTCAGAGACAGCTGAGGACCCGCCAGCGTTGAGTGTACCCCACCTGAGAGGCCTCCAGACGTGTCCGCTGTTCTTCACCAGCTTCTAGAGGCTTCTCAAGAGGAGAGGATGGACCACCTGGTGGTGAGGTCCACCCTTGAGAAGCCCAGTAGAAGCTTGGCTCAGCTCCGGGTTCCGATTTTGCCAGTGGGAGGTCTCGAGGACGCCCGTCCTTGATGAGGATAGAGAAGCTAAGTTGTCTTCTCCATCCGGAGGGATTGTCCACCCCACCTTCAGGTCCTCCTCCTTCTCACTCTCTTAATTCTTCTAATTCTTCTTCATTAATTTTTTTTTAATTCATTAAATTCTCCTACTTCATTAAATTCTTCTAATTCTACTTCTTCCTCCTCCTCCTCCTGTCTAATTTATCTTTTTCTTCTTCTTCACTCGGTTTCTGGTCCTCAGCGAGGAGAAAGCCAAGCTGTTGAGGGACGTCATGGCCAAGATCGACGGCAAGAACGAGATTCTCGAGTATGTTTCCATTCCGGGTTGGGGTGGGGTGGGGGATCACAAAGCCCATGATGCAGAGGGGAGAAGGAAGAGGAGGGGTTCTTGTCTGGGGAGCCCTTCGTTCACTTAGTGACCGTTCAAAGTTACGACGGCCCTGAAAAGAGGACCATTTCCCACACTTAGCGTCCTTGAACCAATTTCATTGTAATTTTAGTACAATGACAATAAAGATTATTATTATTATTATTATTGTATCACGTCATCCAAATTCACACATTGGATGACCGAATTGTATTCATGACGGTTGCAGCATCCCATGCTCGAGCCATCCTCTTTTGGTGACTTTCTGACGAGGGAAGCCTCCGATTCAGTTAACAACCTCGATGTAGGTGGTCCTTGATGTTACGACCGCCCTGGAGGCCAACATTTCTGGGGCTGTGAGACATTGGTAAAAAGGAGGCTTGCTCCATTTTACGTCCTTTCTGGTTGTTAAGCGGATTGGCAAGCGAATGACCCAGTTGTTAAGCAAATATCTGGCCTCTCTGTGTGACCCCAGGCACTGCGACGGTCGTAAATACGAATTTACGGGTTTTGATGGTCCAATGTCGTAAGTGTGAAAATGGTCATGTTGCTTTTTTCCCTATGCCGTTGTCATTTTCAATGGTCACTAAATAAAAACTGTTGTAAGTCGGGGACCTCCCTCTGCTGGTTTAACTGCAAGCAATTCACTTAATGACAGTGGCAAGAAAAGTCATAAAACGGGACAGAATTCACTTAAGAATTGTCTTGGAAATTTGACAACCGTTGTAAGTCGAATACTATCGGTGTGCGTTGGGCAAATCCAACAAATTGGGTAAAGTAAAGTTGCCTCCAGAAGTTGTGAATGCCCCAACCCTGGAAGTCTTTAAGAAGATGTTAGATAGCCTTTTGTCTGAAATGGTATAAGGTTCCTGCCCACGCAGGGGGTTGGACTAGAAGACCTCCAAGGTCCCTTCCAACTCTGCTATTGTATTGTATCCTGAGAAAATGTGAGTGACTTACGGCCGTTTTTCGCCCTTATGTCTGTTCCAGTGTCCTCACCTTCCCCAAACTGGCTCGCAGTTACAACAAACCAAGTCTATGGGGGGTGGGGAACCTGATTCGTTTAACGATCATCACAACTGACATACCATGAGCGCGGAGAGTTGCTTGGGGAGGAGAGGCTGTTATCCAGGGGCAAAAGTTGCTTTTCACCAACATCTCCCTTAGCAATGGAACGGCGGTCGTAAGTCGCGGAAATCCCGCCCAAAATGTCCTAAACTGAGTTTCGTCCCGTGGCAGGCAGTTCATGGACTCCTTGCAGCTGGACCCCGAGACGGTGGACAATTTGGAGGTGTACGACCACATCCCGCCCGTCTTGATGGAGAAATGTGCAGCGCTCAGCGTGCGCCCAGAGACCGTGAAAAACCTCGTCCAATCTATGCAAGGTAAGGGGTCCCGAAGGAAGGTTCCCTCCATGGGGCGAGGAGGAGGAGGAGTTTGGTTTGCCTTCCCACCTCTTCTTCCCCAGAAGGGGGCGCTCAGTGGGGGGTTTCGGTGTCTTCTCTGGCCCAGTGGTCTCTTGTGGGCCTGGCCTAGGTGGGGGCGAGGAAAAGAAATGAGATTAGAGAAAACTGAGGACTAGCTGATTGGACATTTGGCACCCTCCATTAATCCATCCTTCCTTCCATCCATCCATCCATCCATCCATCCTTCCTCTTTCTTTCTTTCTTTCTTTCTTTCTTTCTTTCTTTCTTTCTTTCTTTCTTTCTTTCTTTCTTTCTCTTTCTTTCTTTCCTTCCTTCCTTCTTTCCTTCCTTCTTTCTCTCTCTCTCTCCTTTTCTTTCTTCTTTCTTTTTACTCTCCCTTTTTATTTCTTTTTTCCTTTTCTTTTCATTCTTCCTTTCTTTTTTTCTCTTTCTTTCTTCCTCTCCCTTTTCTTTTTTTCTTTCTATTCTTTCTTTCTCTGTCTTTTCCCCATCACTTGTTCTCTCCTTTTTCTTTCATTCTTTGTTTTTTTTCTTTGTTTCTTTTACCATTTCATTTCATCTATGTTTCTCTTTTCTCTCGTTTCTTTCTCTTTTCATTCATTCTGTTTCTTTTCTTTTCTTCCTTCCTTCCTCCCTTCCTATCCTTCTCCCTTTTCCACCACCTCTCCTCTCCTGTCCCTCCTTCCTCCATCCGTTCTCCTCCCCGTCTCCTCCCTTCCTTTCCCTCCTCTCCCTTCCTTCTCCCTCCCCTAGTCCTCTCCGGTGTCTTCACTGATGTGGAAGCCTCCCTGAAGGACATCAAGGACCTGCTGGAGGAAGATGAAGCTGAGGAGCAGAAGCTTCGGGAGACCCTGGGCAAGGCCCATCCGCTGCCCCCAGACCCCCCACTCCCCTCCACCGGCGGGGTGGCCGAGGTGGCCAAGGAGTGGGCCAAATACCTGGAGGTCCACCAGAAGGCCAGCTTCACCAACACGGAGCTCCACAAGGCCATGAACCTCCACATCACCAACCTGCGGCTCCTCAGCGGGCCCTTGGAGGCGGTCAAGGCCGCCCTGCCTGCCCCCAGCCTCTCAGAGGGTAAGGATACACACACACACACACACCTTTTCCCCCGTTGTGATTCTGCCCAGATTCCTCTCCCCCCCCCCCCCTTTTAGAACCTAAGAACAGCCTTGCTGGAAGAGGTCACAGCCCATCCAGTCCAGCCTTCTGTCTCCCACAGTGGCTCCCCATTGGCTTCAGGGTCTTCCCAAGCAGATGTCTTCACCTGCTTAGGATTCCCTGCAAATGGCCTTGAGAGATATCCTGCCTATCTCTCCATCTCGGAGGGTGTCCTTAGGCATCCATCATGATAGCCATGGATACCCTTGTTCTCCATGAACTCCTCTCATCCTTTCTTAAAGGTGTCACCACTTCTTCTGGCAGGGAGTTCCATAGACCAGGGATCCTCTGGGTGAAAAAGTCCTTCCTCTTATTTGTTTGAGGTCTAGCTATCAAAAGTTTCATGGAGGGCCCCCTAGTTCTAGTGTTGTGCGATAGGGAAAACAGTTTTTCCTTTTCTACTTTGTCCACACCGTGCATGATTTTATAGTGGTTTTGAGTGGTTCTTTTTCCAAGCTGGACCCCAAAGGGCACTGTGAGTAAAATTTGGTATGGGTACCCTGGAAGGTTAGGGTTTAGGATTAGGGTTCAGGATTAAGGGTTGTTAGGACTAGAACTAGGGGTTAAGAGTGTTAGGGTGATGAGGCTTGAGGTTTAAGAATTCGGATTAGAATTGAAGGTGGGTGTTAGAGGTTGAGGGAAAGGGGTTAAAGTTAAAGATTATAAATTAAGATTAGGGGGTGAGGGTTAAGGATTAAGGATTGTTAGGATTAGAGTGAGGGATTAGAGTTGAGGATTAGGGATGGGGATTAAGGTTAAGAGTTAGGATTGGGGTAGGGGTGAGGGATTAGGGTTAGGTTAAGGATTGTTAGGATTGGTATTAAGAGTAAGAGAAGTTAAGGATGAGGGATTATGGTTAAGGATTAAGGTTTAGGGTGGAGTGTTAGGGTTAAGGATTAAGGGCTAGGTAAGATCACAGGACTTTTATCCCTTCGGACCGTCACTAAGTGAACAGTCATATGTCAAGGAGCACCCGTCCTCAGTTTCCCAAAAATGAAATTTGATTTTGTGGCTTTGCCTTTGAAGTTTGCACCAGCCAACAGCATCCTCTTTCGTCTTTCCAACTTGGGCGTTTCTCCCTGGTTTTTTTTATTTTTTGAGGAGAGAAACGGGGTGCAATTTTTGGAAGGGGGTGTTGACACTGCTTTTACCTCAGCCCCCCCAACACACACACACACACACACACACACACACACACACCCCTCTGACTTGGCTCTCCCCTGCAGATGTCCAGCAAGAAAAGAAAGAAAGAAAATAGAAATAAAAAGATGAATGGATGGATGGAGAGTTGATACACCCTTTCTCCCCCCCCCCCCAACACACACACACACACACACACACACACACCTGACTCAGGTCTCCCCTGCAGATGACCAGCAAGCCATCCAGAACGTCAAGCGTTTACTGGCCAAAGTGCAAGAAATGAGAGACCAGCGAGTGTCCCTGGAGCACCAGCTGCGCGAGATGATCCAGAAGGACGACCTCACCACCTCTCTGGTGACCACCAATCAGTCCGAGATGAAGGTGAGAAGCCGGGATGTAAACCATGGCTTAGGATGGGGCCCGGATGGGAAGGTCCTCGCGTGGGGGTGGGGGTGGGGTGTGTCTGTGTGTCAGAGAGTGAGGGGGAAGTCCTTGCCGGGTTCCGTAGCAGCGTTCCTCAAATTGGCCACTTTTAAGAGGGGGGGGGGGGGCTCCCAGGATTCCCCCAGCCATCTTGCCTCCCTCTTGTTCCAGAAACTCTTTGCGGAGCAGCTGAAGAAGTACGACCAGATCAAAGTCTACCTGGAGCAGAACCTGGCTGCCCAGGAGAACATCCTCAAAGCCCTGACAGAGGCCAATGTCAAGTATGCCGCCGTCAGGAAGATCCTGGCAGAGGTGGAGCACAAGTGAGTCTCACTGAATCGGGCAGGATGAGGCGTTGCTTCGGCTGCGGGCAGTGAGCATGAGTGGTTAAGAAGGAAAAAAACCCACCCCCTCAACTGCTTTCTGCGGGGTGGGAGGACGTCAACCTGCCCACTTAAGATCTCTCCTGCAGGGATGTCTCGCTGTGCCGTTCTTGGTGCTCTCCGAGCTTTGTAGTTTTCTTGCAGACGTCTCACGACCCAACTAGGGAACAAAATCAGATGTGAGAAGAGAGGGAGGTTTGTGGAGTGGAGGAGAACGATGAGTGTTAGCAACTCTGGGTTCAGAACCAGTGTTACAACTCTGGTCCCGTAACCAGTATTTGGGGTAACCATCACCCCCGTTTGAAAATAATTGCGGAATAGTGTAATACACCGGACAGTAAAGAGATACATTGCTTTAACCACACACAAACTCTAAAACTCTGATAGTAAGAAAATAAATAGTCTTTACTTTGTAGCAACCAAAATGCTTCCTCCGATCAGTGATTCTAACTTCTCAAACAATAACAGTCCTTCACCAAACACACAGTTATCTTACAGTGATGCAAAACAAATACTTCTTCACTCTTCAGCTTCAGCTCCTCAACGGCAAACAGTAAGCACAGGAATCAACAGGAATCGAAAAGGGAACGGACTGTGTTTCTGAGCTTCCTTTTATGGTAGAGCTGAGAAGCACAGCCAATCAGAATTCAACATAGTTCTTAAAGCTACATAACCTCTTTAAGAATACTGGCTTATATATATTGTCAAGCCAACATCAGGATAAATATCCTAACAATGAGGAAGAGGAAAAAAGGACTGAGGGATCCCTGATGCTCTCTGAGCTTGGTGGTTTTCTTGCAGATATTTCATGACCCAGCTAGGTAACAGCATCAGTGCTAGAAGGCAGTGGGGTGAAGAGGAGGAGGAAGAAGAGGGAGGAGGAGGAGGAGAAGGACTGTGAGGTCCCTGATGCTCTCTGAGCTTGGTGGTTTTCTTGCAGACGTCTCATGACCCAGCTAGGTAACAGCATCAGTGCTAGAAGGCAAGGGGTGTTCAGAGAGGAGGAGGCGTGTGGTTTTCTTGCAGATACAATTTTTGACTTGCAACGGTTCACTTAGTGGCCGTTCGAAGTTACAACGGCATTGAAAAAAGCGACTTAGGGCCATTTTTCACCCTTACGACTGTCCCGGCTTTCACGCGATCAGAATCTAGACGCTCGGCAAGCGACTCATATTTACAACGGTTGCAGCGTTCCCTTGTCCCACAATCCAACGACCAAAGTCCGAGGGGGAAGCTCGGTCTCACTTAACAACCTGGCGACTCACTGAGCGACTGCAGCAAGTCGCTTTAAGAACGGTGGCCGGGATGAGGCTGGCCAATGAGAAATTCTGGGCTCAATTGGCGTCGTACGTCGAGGGCAATCTTGTAATCCCAAGCAGTGCTGTTGTTCACATTGAACGGTCGTGAAGGGGACTGGTCGTAAACCAAGGACTCTTTGTGTTTTCATCTGTGCTGGAGGGAAAAATCCCTCTTTTTTTCTCACTCCTCCATTCCTTCACCCCGCGCAGGTGGAACACGACCCTCCAGACCTTGGTGGCTTCATATGAAGCCTACGAAGACTTGATGAAGAAGTCACAAGAAGGGAGAGAGTTTTACGCCGACTTGGAGGGCAAAGTGGCGAAACTCCTGGAGAAAGCTCAGGCCGCCTGCAAAACGGCCGAAACGGCCCGCCGGCAGATCGCGGAGAAGTAAGCAATTCCTTACGCAAATGTGATGGGGATGACGGCCTTTTCAAACAGTGTTTCTGGCTGGGGGATTCTGGGAGTCCCTCATAAAGCATTCTGCTTCCAGAATTTGATTGGGTCCCATGGTTTATTCAAATTCTCTCCTGCCGTGGCCAATAATACTAAAATGAAATAATAATAATAATAATAAACTTGGCCACCGGTACTAAAAGTTACAGAATGAAACAATCGACACAACATTGAATTGTCCCATGATGAGTTATCCTGCAGTCAGTTGTGTTGAGGATACCTCCTTTAGGACACCGAGAGTTGTGCAATGAAATTGCAGCTAGAGATGTGTTGCTAAATATACACATTAACAGTCATAGACACCGATGGTAAAAACAAGTAGAGTTTTACTTTTGGTGGAAAAATAAAGCCAACTACTTCACAAACAGTGATAGTTAATCTTGAATCAAATTACAGTGTATAACTCAAACAGTTAGCTTACAGTTGCTTAATCCACGATTCTCCTAGCTCTGCTGACCGAACCCGACATTGCAGGGTCTCCATTCAAAGATCAGCATCTAACTGTGATTCCGGCTCCCTCTTATGGCTGAGTGAGGAAGCAGCAGCCAATTACATTTCACTGTAGCATTTAAAGTTACAGATACCATTTGCAATCATGGCATATATATATATCTCTCGCTGCGAGAGCCAGAGCTCACTCAGACTGACAGGCCCTGCACGGCTGTTACTGGATAGGACTAGCACAACTTATATATATATATATATAAGTTGTGCTAGCCCTATCCAGTAACAGCCGTGCAGGGCCTGTCAGTCTGAGTGAGCTCTGGCTCTCGCAGCGACTTTCCCCACAAAACCTCCGTGCTCAGCCTCACCATTTCCATCTCTGTGCTTCTTCCAACAGGGAGATGAAGAAGAAGGCCCCCTCACGGCCCACCACCTCGAAACCCATCCTCCAGAAGAAGGCTTCAGAGTCAGAGATGGCCTGCGAGCCACTGGGCCTGGCCTCCATCTCGCTGGCCGACCTGCCTGAGGAGCTGCGTAGCCTCCCGCCGGAAGTCCTGGCCGCTCACCTGGCGCATCTCCCCGCTGATGCTCTGGCTGCCCTACGTGGAGAGCCACCTTTGCCCGTCACGGGGATCAGGGGTCCCGCGGGCGAAGCCTTTGGGGGAGCCCTTCCGCTCAGGCCGCCCTTTGACCCGGGCCAGTTCCCGGTCACCGGACCCCCTCCTCGACAGTACCAGCCGTCCAGGATGACCGCTGTCTCTGGACAAGCTCCTTTCCCTGTACTAGCTCCCCGCAGCTCTACAGCGTCCCCTTTGCCGAATTCACAGGTCTACCCGCCAGGGGTTGCCACTGGTCGAGTCCCAGCCCTCGTCCCACATCAGCCGGTGTATCCAGTTCCACCTTTGCCGCCCTCGAGGACGTCCCCACAGCACGTACCAATGTCTCGTCCTTCCCCGGGGTCTGTTTACGGGGTTGGACCGGTGGCGCCATCTAGTGGGGTGCTGCCGGCCGGCCCATCCACCCCTCTCGCCATGAGACCGCCGGCCCCGGTGCCTGGCCACTTTGGGGGCCCTCATTTCCCACCGCACACACAGGGCATACGGCCCGCCACGACCACAGTGGACAGCCTGCAAGCCCCCATCTCCAGTTGCACAGCTCCACAGGGGATGTCCGGCTCCCTCCCTCAGTGGGCAGGACCTCCTTCTCAAGGGGGCTTTGTGGGAGGGCCTGTCCCAGGGTCCGCCCCTTACCCTTTTGCCTACGTGCCAGCAAGTACGGCTCCCTTCCGAGCCCCTTTCTCAGGCACTCAGCCCCAACCTGGCTTCCCGCCGCAGGGACCGCTACATCCACCCTCCGATCGCCCTGCTTGCTTGCAAACGATGCCCAGCATGCTACCCCAGCAGCAGCAGCAGCAGATGCCCCACTTCCTGCCCCAGACCCAACAGCCACAGCCAGCCTTCCCACAGCCGTACCCATCCCAGCCCTCAGGCCGACCGGGGCTCCCCAATCCAGTGGCTACGCATCCCGCTAGCCAAGGACAGCTCCCACATCAGCTGGGGCCTCGACATTATCAGCTGCCACCGCGAGACCCACTGCCGCCCCACTCAGGGAACCTGGCCTTCTCTGCCCCGGCACCAAGAAGCATGATGGGCCCCGTCCAGCAGGTCCCCCTTCACCGTCCTGGTGCCGCGGCCCCCCTGGCGTTTACCCCAACGTCGGCCCCGATCCCAGGAGTCCCTGTAGGGTTGGCTGGCCCTCAGCCACCGCCTCCGGTTAGCCATCCTCCCCTCCGACATGTTCCTCCTGCCCCGAGTTCTGTCGGAGGGACTGTTCCCCCACCGGCTCCCTCTCCTCGCCCTTCCATGACCCTCCCGCCCCCCTGCCTCTTGCCCTCCCAGATGCCCCCCTCCTCGCTGACTCCTGGACCCCCGTCCTTGTCCCAGGTGGCCTCCGAGGTCCCCTTCCAGCGCCAGAGCTCCTCGACCGATGACCTCCTTTCTTCCAGTCCCGAGAGCCAGCACGGTGGCCCCAAGGCCCCCGTCGGGCAGCCCCTCCTTCAACCCACCAAGGCCGACGCCAAGGACGGCTTGAAGCCCAAAGCCGTCCAGTTGATCGAGAACGACCCGTACGAGAAACCGGAGCGTCTTTGGCGCCTCCTGTCCGAGCTGGAACGTTTCCAAGAAGGGGTCTCCCGGTTGGAGAAGACCCCCGCGCCCGGCACGGTCAGCGAGCTAGACAACATCTGGAAAGAGCTTCAGGACGCCCAGGAGAAGGATGCACGGCAGCTGTCGATCGCCATCGCCCGTTGTTACACCATGAAGAACCGACACCAGGACATCATGCCGTACGACCGCAACCGAGTGGTCCTTCAGTCGGGCAAGGACGACTACATCAATGCCAGCCGTATCGAGGACCTCTCCTGCTACTGCCCCACCATTATCGCCACGCAGGCCCCGCTCGTGGGCACCGCCTCGGACTTCTGGCTGATGATCTACGAGCAGAAAGTCTCCCTTGTGGTCATGCTGGTCTCGGAGCAGGAGATGGAGAAGGTGGGTTGGTGGCTGATGGCCGTGGCTTTGGCCGGACCTCTGGGCAGCCTGCTGACCCTGACAACATTCTGGCAGGACAGGGGTGGGTCGATGATCCAACGTACCCTTAGGCCAGTGGTGGGGTACGCCCCGGTACGAACGTATCGGTGCCTGCCGGGAGCACCGAGTACCTGACTGGTGCGGTGCGTCCGAGGGCCTGCCCGCACTCCCTAACAGTATTTGAGCTCTTCGGCACTTCCACGCACTCGCACGGAGCATACAGCGGCTGTGTGATGCTCCGCTCAGCAGCTGGAACGTTTCAGAGGCGGCTCAGAGCGTCACAGGTGGTAAGTGCGCGCACACTGCGTGCATTCATGTGTTGGACGCCCGGCCCCATTGCACCAGGATCCAGAACCCACCACTGCCTTGGATCTCTCTGAGCTTCGGATGTTCTGAACAAGCTGCCTTGGGTGGCGATTTGGCAAGATGTGTAGCATAGAAATGTAACAAAAATCAATTAAATACACTCCTAGATGGGATGCAGTGGTGACTTTAGAAGTGGGGTCCCATCTTCTACTTGCGAGACCGCCTCCTACCACACACCTCCCTTCGACCTGTCCGCTCCCACAGGGGGGCCTCCTCAGGGTGCCGTCTGCCAGTCAATGCCGGCTGGCGACTCCCAGGGGAAGGGCCTTCTCTGTGGCGGGTCCGGCCCTCTGGAACGACCTGCCCCAAGACCTTCACACCATTACTGACCTACGCCTCTTCCGTCGGATGCTTAAAACGCATTTTTTCCATCTGGCCGACCTGGCATAGATTAAGGGTTTAATTTTAAAGTTAATTTTAATGGTCTTAATTTTTCTTAGCACAGATTTTACTATTTAATTCCATTTTATATTACAGTGATACCTCGGTTCACGAACTTAATTCGTGAACTGACTCTGGTCGCGAACCGAATTGGTCATGAACCGAGGCACAGTTTCCCATAGGGTTTAATGTAAATCCGGTTAATCCGTTCTGATCTTTTTTTTGGTTTTAATTCTTGAACTGACTCTGGTCGCGAACCAAAGCGGAGTTTGTGAACCGGAGCATATTTTGATGAACTTTTCTGTTCGTGAACCGAGGTACCACTGTATATGTACGTGTTGTGGTTTTTACTTTTTCTGTGCACCGCCCTGAGTCCTACCACGGAGAATAGGGCGGTATATCAATTTGAAAAATAAAATAAATAAATAATACTTTGGGGGCAGAGAAGCGTCAGGCTCTGCCTTTGCCAGGAGCCAGGATGAGTCCGGGGGGGACACTCTTTCTGTCCTCCCCTTTTCTGTCTCCTCTTTCCCTTCTCTTCGTCCTTGTCCTTCTCTCTGCACACTCCACCCCCTCCTAGCCCTGATGATGTTACTCGGTTGGGTCATGAAACAGCTGCAAGGAAACTACCAAACTTAGCACCAAGGATTGTACAGTCATCCTTTTCTTCCTGTTTCTCCTAGCACTGATAATGTTACCTAGTTGGGTCGTGAAACGTCTACAAAAAAAAGCAGCCAAGCTGAAAGAGCGCAAATAATTGGCCGTAACTGAACAGGCCTTTCCATCCTGCTTGTTTCAAATCAGGACTCTTAACATCCGTCCTCCTCAGCTCTCCTGGCTGGGGTTGACAGCATGAGAAGCCACCCACTTCCATACCTCTTGAGTTCTGAGCTCCTCAGCCCCAGCCAGAAGAGCAACGGCTGAGCAGGATGGAGCTTGGAGTCCTAATTTGAACAAGCAGAAATCTTCCCTGGGACCCCAGCCTTGGAGGGGAGTCTCGGTATCGTCAACTCCTTAATTTTCTCTCTCTCTCCATCTTGGCTCTGCAGCAAAAAGTGGTACGATACTTCCCGACGGAGCGAGGCCAGCCCATGGTCCACGGCCCCATCACCCTGGTCCTCACCAGCCTGAAGGCCACCCCTACCCACCTGGAGAGGATGATCACGCTGCAATTCTGTGATCAGAGCCTGAAAAGGACCGTCATCCACCTTCAGTTTTCCTCTTGGCCGGAGCTGTATGTATACCTGGGGCCAGTGGGAAGGGGTGGAGCCAGCCGGAGCCCCATAGGGCAGTGGTGGTGGGGGGGGGGGGACCAGCCTGGTTTGGGGGCGACAGATAGGTGAGAAGTTCTCTGGGCTTCAGGAACCGGTTTCATCGAAACTGCTGGATCAACCGTCCAGAGTTCCTGTGGATATAGCACGATGGAGCGCCTGTAGAATGAATGAATGAATGAATGAAAGCACAAAATGAAAAAATGAATGGAAAAATGCATATGTATTCCATAAGTCACTGAATGGGGGAGGGGGAACCCCATCTCAATGAAAAAAATGTATAAATAGAATGAATGTATGAACGAAAGAAAAAACCCATGTAAATTTAATGAATGAACGGAAAAGTGTCTATAAATGTAACAAGTGAATGGGAAAAAAAACATTCCCCAAAAACACATGAATGAATGAATGAGAAAAGTGTAAATTAAATGAATGAAAGACAAAAAAAAATCCTCATAAATTTAATGAATAAAAGGGCATATAAAAATATAACATGAAAAAATAAATGAAAAATGAAAAACTGCACATAAATTTAATAATGAAAAGATGCCTGTTTAGTGAGAGAATGAAAAGATACATATGAAATTAATGAGAATGAATAAAGATATATATATATAAATTTAATACATAAAACCACTTGAAAAATGAAAACAGCGAATAAAAAAGAGCAACGGAATGAAAGAAAATGCCAAATGTAAGAAAGAAATACATAAAAAATTGAGGTAAATTTAATTTGATTGAAAAGGTTGATACCCTGGTTGGTATCTCTTTGCCCTTCTGCCATCAGGCAGAAGATATCAAAGTATAGCCAGCCGAACGAACAGGTTTAAAGGTAGCTTCTATCCATGGGCTGTGAGACTTTTAAATTCAACCGCAATCACTCCATGCACATGCTAGTTTTTTCTTTTTTCTTTTCTCTTTTTTGTTTCTGTTATAATTTTGCACCAGTGAAGTTAAAACCAATTTCATTGTAATTTTTACAACGACAATAAAGATTATTATTATTATTATTATTATTATTATTATTATTATTATTATTATTAAAAGGAAACCTAGGGTATAAACTTTACGACTGAATGAAAAAACAAACACGTATGAATGGGTGAATGGAAAAATGCATGTAGATTAAATAAATGAAGGAATTAAAAAGGTGCATAAATGTAATGAATAAAATAATAAACCAAGATGGATAAATGAAAAGCGTATAAATTGGGTGAATGAAAGAAAAAGACATATATAAACTTAATAGGCGATGGCATGAAAGAAGGAATAAACCACATACAAATGAATGAATGAAGCAGTGAATATATGTCGAATGAATAATTGAATATGTCACCTATTAAGTTTTATCTGTGGTATTTTTTATTTCATTCACTCAATCTATACGTTTTTCATTCACCTCTTGAACTCTTCCTGCAGGGGCCTCCCTGACAGCAAAGGGAACCTCCTTCGCTTCATCCAGGACGTCCACAGCCATTACCTACATCAGCGCCCCCTCCACACCCCCATCGTGGTCCACTGCAGGTAATGTTGGGGAGCGGGAGGCGCATGGGAATGCCCCAGAGCTTTGGGGGGTCCAGGGAGAAGCCCGCTGATAATCTCGCCCCTGTCGCCCTGAGTCTTTTGGGAAGGTACATGGTAGTTTACCGCTGCCAAAGGTCGATTTGCCTCAGCCCACTCGCCACTGGCCAGCTCTACACCAGATAACGACACCGGACGAGCGTTGTACTAATATGAAAGAAGCGATGGAGTAGGATTGTGATAAAGAAAGGATGCAAAAGGAGGGATGGAATGAAACGAGAAGGGCCAAAATGAAACTAATTACTTTTTAAATAAATTAAAATAATTAAACTGGATTGCTAAATTGTCCTGTGGCAACGAGTTGGCTGTGGCAAGTTGTCTTTCGCATCTGGCAACTAAATGACCATGGCGAGTTCTCCCACGATGAGTTGGCTGTGTCGAGTTGCTGGGTTGAGCTGTCACGCATCTGGTTCTCCCATGGTGAGTTGACTTTGGCATCCCGCAACAAGTTGGCCACGATGAATCGTCCCACAAAGAGTTGACCACAGCCAGCATTTCCACAGCAAGTTGGCTTTGATGAATGGTCAGGCACCAAGGGGTCACGCAGTTGGTTGATTGACCGTGGCGAGTTGTCCCATGCAAGTTGCCCTGTGGCGAATTGACTTTTGGCCTCCCGCAACAAGTTGATCGTGGCAAGTTATCCCGCGGCGAGTTGGCAGTGGTGAGTGGTCAGGTTGACCGAGTTGACCGTCGCATCCTGCAACAAGTTGGCTGTCAGGCCTGGAGGCCATCTTTTCTTTTGGATCCTTAGGGCTGCCACACGTAGCACTTTGGGAAACTGGGGTGGGGGGATTTCATGGCCTTGCTGGGATATCTAGCCATCACAACATTCTTTTCATTTTTCATTTTATTAAATTTGTATACCGCACCATTCTCCCAAAGAGGGACTCGGGGCGGTGCACAGGAAAAATTAAAACCACGCATATACATAAATACCGATAATAAATATGTCATAAATAATTAAAAACTTATTAGGTGTTAGTTACCACCTTTAAAGCGCTCCATGGCTCGGGACCTAGTTATCTGCGGGATCGGATCCTGCCCCATACATCCTTACGGCCGATTCGCTCCCACAGAGAGGGTCTTCTCTGGGTGCCGTCCACTAGGCTATGCCAGGGGGCGACGCCCAGGGGAAGGGCCTTCTCTGTGGCGGGCCCAGCCCTCTGGAACGACCTTCCCCCCGAAATCAGAACAACTACGGACCTCCGCTCCTTCCGTCAAAAACTTAAAACACACTTTTTCTGCTTGGCCAGCCTAGGTTAGTCTCCGCCTAATAGGGTGTTAGGGGATTTTAGCTAATTTATAATTGGGGATTTTAGCGCAGGGATAATCTTAGTTTAATTTGCTTTTACTTATTCTATTTATTCTATTTATGTATTTTCTATAGTATTTTAATTTTCCCTGTGCACCGCTCCGAGTCCCCTCGGGGAGAGGATGCGGTATACAAATAAAATTATTATTATTATTATTATTATTATTATTATTATTATTATTATTATTATTATTATTATTATTATTATTATTATTATTATTATTATTATTATTATTATTATTATTATTATTATTAAGTTAACCCAACCTGTGCTAAGACCAATTAAAGCCCCAATAAAATCTAATTCAGTTTAAAAGCAGTAGATGGACTCGGAAGATTAAGCCAGGCCAGCTAAGCGAAAAAAGTGCATTTTTAATTGTTGACGGAAGAGGCGGAGGTCTGTGATATTCTTGAGATCGAGGGGTAGATCGTTCCAGAGGGCAGGGCCCGCCACAGAGAAAGCCCTTCCCCTGGGTGTTGCGAGCCGGCATTGCCCAGCCGTTGGCACCCAGAGCAGGCCCTCTCTGTGAGAGCGGATTGGTCGGAGGGATGTATGGGGTAGGAGGAGGTCTCGCAAATAACTAGGACCTGTGCCATGGAGTGCTTTAAAGATGATGATCAACACCTTGAAGCGCACCCGATAGACCACAAGCAGCCAGTGCAGCTCGCGCAGGAGAGGTGTTACATGGGAATGCCGTGAGGCTCCCAAGATCCCCCGCGCGGCCGCGTTCTGCACTAACTGTAGCCTTCGGGTGCACCTCAAGGGGAGCCCCATGTAGAGAGCATTTCCATAGTCCAGACGGGATGTCACGAGAGTGTGAGTGACTGTGCGAAGGGCGTCCTGGTCAAGTAAGGGCCGTAGCTGACGAACCAGGCGAAGCTGGAAAAAAGCCCCCCTGGCCACGGCCGTCACATGGTCATCCATGGACAGCCAGGAATCCAGGAGGACGCCTAGGTTACGTGCCCTTTCCACGGGGGCCAATGACTCGCCCCCAATGGTCAGCGTTAAAGTGAGCTGACTGTACCGGGACGTCGGAAACCACAGCCACTCGGTCTTGGACGGGTTGAGTCTGAGTTTGTTACTCTCCATCCAGGCCCGTACGGCCTCCAGGCACTGGGACATCACCTCAACGGCATCATTGGGGTGGTTTGGGATAGAGATGTACAACTGGATGTCATCAGCGTACTGGTGGTACTCTACCCCAAAACCACGGATGATCTCACCCAGCGGCTTCATATAGGTGTTAAACAGGAGTGGCGAGAGGACCGACCCCTGAGGTACCCCACATATGAGGGGCCTCGAGGTCGACCTCTGCCCTCCTGTCAACACAAATTGCAACCGACTGGAGAGGTAGGAGACGAACCACTGCAAAACAGTGCCTCCCACCCCCAAACCCTCCAGTCGGTGCAATAGGATACCATGGTTGATGATATCAAAAGCCGCTGAGAGGTCTAATAGGACTAGGATAGAGGAACAGCCCCTATCCCTGGCCCTCCAGAGATCATCCACCAATGTGCTGTGCCCATGTCGGAAGCTGGACTGGCGCGGGTCCAGATAATCACTTTCCTCCAGGTGACGAAGGAACTGCTGTGCCACCACACTCTCTACAACCTTTGCCAGAAAGTGAAGGTTGGAGACCGGACGATAATTTACTAACAATGCTGGGTCCAGGGAAGGCTTCTTGAGGAGGGGTCTCACCACCGCCTCTTTCAAAACGGTTGGCAAGAACCCCTCACTCAAAGAAGCATTCATTATTTCCTGGAGCCAGCCTCGTGTAACCTCCCAGGATGCCAGTACAAGCCGGGAGGTACACGGCTTGTACAATAAACACGTGGTGGCCTTTAGTCGTCTCGTCAACCTATCCATGTCGTCAGGAGTAACAGAGTCAAACTCCTCCCATAAAACTGTCTCAAGACCTGCTTCGGGTAATCCCCCTGGAGTATTTTCGGTGGCAGTCAACTCACTCCGGATCTGAGCAATTTTATTTTTTTCTCTGAGAGTCAAGGACATCCTGCCCTGCACCTGGAGTGGCGTGACTGGGAAGCCTCTCCATTTGGGCCATGGGATGGACATGTGGGTGCAGGGGAAAGGGGCTTGGACTTTCTCTTGGGTGGGGAAAACCTGGAAGCTTTCAGATTCGGGTTTTCCCAGATTTGCCAATAGGACATCTCTTAATAAAATGGAATTTTGAGGAACTTCAAGCCTCGGAGTCTTCTTTCCTTGAGGGTCTTCCTTGGAACCCTGACATTGGCCCTAGCGAGTTGGCTGTGGTGAGTTTTCCCACGGTGATTTGTGACACTGCAAATTGGCCACGTTGAATCGTCCCATTCCCCTAGAACAGGGGTCTGCAAAGTCCGCTGGCTGGGGAACTCTGGGAGTTGAAGTCCACCAGTCTTAAAAGAGCGGACTTTGCAGACCCCTGCCCTAGAATACAACCTTTGCATAAACAGACAGACAGACACACACACACACACACACACACACACACACACACACGGGTTTAGCAGATTGTCCAGCACCGTTGGGAGAATGGATGCGCGAGGATTTTCTGAACTGACCTTCATTCTTCTTCCTGGCAGCTCCGGCGTGGGCCGCACAGGCGCCTTCTGCCTCCTCTACGCTGCCATGCAGGAGGTGGAAGCCGGCAACAGCATTCCGGATTTGGTTCAGCTGGTGAAGCGCATCCGCCGGCAGAGGAAACACATGCTGCAGGAGAAGGTACGCGGGTGGGCGGACCCGGCTGCAGGATAGCGGAGAGGTGGCCAGCGCTGGGGATCTTGACGGCACAGCTTCCCTTGCAGGTCCACCTCAGGTTTTGCTACGAGGCGGTCTTGAAACACGCCGTGCAGGTGCTGCAGAGACATGGCGTGATGGCCGCGCCTTCTGCCAGCAAGCCAACCAGCAGCGGCGCCCAAAAGGTGAGGAGGGGCTTCCGTTGGAGAAAGGGGAGGATTTGGGAGTGTGGGCGAGGCAGCCCCTTGAGTCCCTGCAGATGCTTCACGGGAGAGGGAGGCTGAAGGACCCAGGAGAAACAAGCTCCCATTTAAGCCACGTGTGTCCTGAATTCCTGGAGGGTGGGGGATTCTGGGAGTTGTAGTCCACAGATCTTTCAAAGGACCAAGATTGGAACGCCACCATCCCCGGTTTAGTCCCTGACCGTTGCACTAGAGCCAATCCTCACACTACGGTTGCAGTTGTGCCCTCAGATTTATGTTGCTCAACAAGACTTTGTTAAGGGAGCTGTGTCCCGTTTTACGCCTTTTTCTCACCGTGTAGGTTAAGCGAATCACGGAAGTCCTTAAATTTGTAACCCGGTTGTTAAGGGAATGTGGCTTCTCCATTGACTTCGGGGGGTGAGAAGGCCACCAAAGGGGAATCAAACGGCCTCAGAGACGCAACAACTGCCATAAATGAAAGTCAGTTGTCAACAATCCAAGTGTTGAGATGCTACAATGGTCATCCGGGTGAAAACTGGTCATAAGTCCGTTTTCACTGCTGCTGTAACTTTGAACGGTCACTAAGCGAACTAGTGTAAAGTCGAGGACTGCGTACTCTGTTCAGCCTCCCACTCTCTCCTTCCAGGTGTATCTCCAGCAGGACCCCCAAGATCTGGTCTTGGGGGGTGACGTCCCCATCAGCTCCATCCAAGCCACCATTGCGAAACTCAGTATCCGGCCTCTCCCGGGAGGCGCCGAGCCTCCCCCCAATGGCCGAGGGTTGGAGGTGGGACCCTCTCTGCCCCCCTTTGATGCCGCTCTCCCGCCGGCATTGCCTTCCGCTGCTCCGCAAACCTTTCCCGAGCCGGGCTGCGTGGAGAGCGCTCTGGGGTTTTCTCCGCCGGTCACATCCGCTCCGGCGTTGCCCGAGACGGTGGCGGCCTTGACTGTCGAGAAGGGCAGCTCCATGGAAGAAGAGAGAAGCGAGGAGAAGGTGGAGAGTGTCCCGAGGGTAGAGCCATTGGCGCCTACGCGGGCCCTGCCTACCTCCTCCTCCTCCTCCTCCTCCTCCTTGGAGCTCCTGGCTTCTCTCACCCCGGAGGCCTTCACCCTGGACAGCTCACTTAAGGGCCGACACAAAGTGAGCAAGCAGAGTTTCCTCCAGCCACAGAACGGGGAGGGTCTCCGGGGGGCCCTCCCCAGCGATGACCCTCTCAGCAAGCTGGATCCCCTCTGGACCCTCAACAAAACCTGAGCGGATGCAACAGTGGCTCCCCCCCCCTCTCCATCCTCCTAGACATAACTTCCTCGTTTCTGATGGAGTCCCGGGCAGAACGGCGGTATCTCAGCCAGAGACCGGCCACCCCAGGTACGCCATGCTGCCTCTGGAACACTCCTGCCGTGCTTACGGGTTGTTCAAGACCCAGCAATGCGGTGATTCCGGGCACTCGGAACGGTTACCGGTTGCCTTTTCATCCCGCCTCCTTTCAGCCCCAAACCAGGGCCACTGACCGGGACCACGCGTCTGTTACGGTTCGCTTTGATGGCAAGGCATTTGAGCTGGGAGCAAAGCTGCGACGCCAGCCGGATTCCTTCTGCCCACCCAAGGCTTTGGGGGCTGATGGGAGGGGGGGGGGGACACGGTTCAGCAGTTCAACACGCACACTCGTCCCACGGCCCTACTCTCACCTTAAGTCTCCTTTTCTATGGCGAGTAAACTTGGGAGAAGCCACTAAAGGCTGGGGTCTCCTACACCGCCGGTTTCTTACTCCCCCCCCCCACCACCAATAACAGTTGACTTGCAGTTGATCCTCCCCAAATTGGGGGGGGGGGAGGAGCAGGGGTCCCCAGTTAAGTTGGTTGGCTCTTGGTGGAATGTGGCATTTTATACGGTGTTTCCTCCCCCGAGTTTCCTTCAATGGCCAGATCCTGTTTCCCAAATACCGTTCTTTTTCTGTTGTGTTCCCACCCACCCTTGAAATGCCCAGGCCCCTGATTCAGGGCCACAGGGAACCCTGGTGTTCATGCTGCCCTCCGCCCCCTGATGCTGAATATTGAGCCGCATGGGCTATGGAACCTGCTTTTAACGGCTGTCGAAAAACGGGTGCGGAGGCCCTTGGCGGACGGTGTGGCCCCCGAAGCAGGTGTGCCACCCTCCCAAGGAATGGGGGGCAATGGGACAAGTAAGGCGAGCTCCCCCTCCCCTCAAGACAGAAAAGCATGGGGAGACTGGCTGCTTTCTGCCCCAAAGAACGTTGATAACGTTGCAGGTTCTGCCGACCATTGATTTGCCTTGACCAGTCTTGGAAAATATTTAATTTTTCTTTTCTTCTTTCTTCTGTACAAATGTTGATATTGGCTTCTGGTTTCCAAACTTCCGGTGTAACTTAAGAACCAAACTTTTTCAGCTCTTTGCTACGAGAGCAAATAAAGGGGGCGTTGGAGATGGTATCGCTGTCAGATTGTTTTTCCTTCTCCCTTAATTTAACATTTAACTAATTAAATTTATTGACCTCCTATCTTACCCACAGGGGCTCAAAAAAATACTACAATCTATGGTCTGTCTATCATCTATGGCAGGGATGTCCAAACTTGGGAACTTTAAGACTTGTGGACTTCAACTCCCAGAATTCCCCAGCCAGCATAACTGGCTGGGGAATTCTGGGAGTCTTAAAAGTTCCCAAGTTTGGACATCCCTGATCTATGGTATTCCTGCCATCCTTCTTTACCTGTGTCCATCCATCCATGTCTATCATCTCCCTATCTACCTTCCCTATCTCTCCCTATCTCTCCATTCGTCCATCCATAACTGTTTATCCATCTATCATCTATCTATATCTATCACAAGGGCGTCAAACTCAAGGCCTGGGGGCCAGATCTGTTCCACAGAGTGCTTAGATCTGGCCTGTGGGCCCATCCTGGAAACAGTGAAGGACTTGCCCCCCCGGTGCCTCTCCAGCAAAAAGGGAGCTCAGGGAGGACGGGCGTGCCCCCCCCCCCCCCAAGCTCAGTTTTTGCTGGCAGATGCTGCAGGAGGCCATCATGGCCAAAAATAGAATGTAGGAGTGCTGTTGTGGCCGAAGATAGAGCCTGGGAGGGCCAATGTCGCTGAAAATAGAGCGTAAATGGGTGACATTAAGCTGGCCACTCCCACCCTGGCTATGCCGCTTCCCCCAGCCCCCCAAGGTCAGACCCTGATGAGGCCCTCAATCAAAGTTTGATATCCCTGATCTATTATCTATATATTCTATCTATCATCTATCATCCCTCCCTCCCTCTCATCTATCTACCTACCTACCTATGTCATCCATCTATCCATTTGAGTCATGCTCCAGGTGTTTTGCGCTTTCCCACTGGACTCCTATAAATATTGATGTTGTTATCCTTTGTATTGGCCGTTCATCTTTCACAGCTGACTGGAATTTGGGGAAGCCGAGGGGGCCTGGCTAGACAGTAGATGCTATTTTGGGGCATGCATCTGTTACTCAAAACGTACGGTGACACCTCGGTATTCGACTGCTTCAAAACTTGTTGAATTTGGTACTCAACAATTTTTGAAACAAAAATGCCCTGGTGCTCACCTTTGTCTGGTACTCAACCCAGTGCAAAAAGAAAGTAGAAGACAACCACAGAGGGGCGAAAGGATGTCGGCCATGCTCAGAAGGTCGCCGACATAAGAAAAGGGACGGATAGGAAGTCCTTCCCTGCTGAAACGAAAGGTCACAGGAAATCACATGGTTTGTTTGCTACTCTATTTTTTTAGTGCTCATTGCACCTCCTGGAACCAATTAAGCACGAGTACCGAGGTATCACATTTCTCTTTTTAAAAAAAGGGAATTACATTTACTTGAAAAATTAATCCTTCAGCAACCCTTTGCAGTTAGAATTCTGCCTTTCTAAGCAAGCTGCATCTTTCTTGCGCCCTTTTCCATGTTGCCGGTAGCAAAGCTGCGCGAAAGGAATTTAAAAGACATTACGGTAGTTTCAGAACCCGGAAGCATCGCGGCGAGAACAGCTGGGGAAAAAACGAGCTCTGTGCAGCTCCGCAAAAACCCAGTTGGCACACCGCGGTCAAGACCTCAGACCAGGACCATCCTCAAGGGATGGGGGTACAGGAAGAGGTGTTTCAGACAACTGCGAGGAACAAGGCAATCTCCTTGACAGGTCGGAAACGAGCTCTTCACAGATCGACAGCGGGGGTGTCGGCCATCAGTCATCTTCAAATGATGCTCTGGAGCTGGGGCAACCGGAATAAGTTTGGGCAGGAGCAGTGTTACGGATGGAGTGCTGGGATCGGAGAACGAGGGGCCGAAGCAAGGGTAAAAGATTTTCATTTTGGAGCTTCATTTTTTTCTGCAGCTTAAAATAGCGGCTCAGTGTCACTTGGAACATTGGAGGGAGGGGGGAAAAGGGGAGGGGAAGTGAAGGGATTAAATTTAATCAGTGAAGTGATTAAATACCAAGCCCAAGAGGATCTTGATTAATAAAATTGGAATTGGAGGAACTGCAAACCAAAAAAAAGGGGGGGGAAACTTGGAAAACCTGTGCATGGATTTAGAGCTTTTGGTTTGGTTTCGTGGTGATTTTTGACAAATGGTTCGGTTGCATCGAGGGATTCTAAAAGCCATCTACTGGAGAGTACAGTAGCATTTTGAAATAATAATAATCTTTATTGTCATTGTAAAAATTACAATGAAATTGGTATAAACCCTTGCAGTAAAAACTTGACCTTGACGACATAAGACAGGGGTCTCCAACCTTTGCAACTTTAAGTCTGAAGGACTTCAGCTCCCAGACTTCTCCAGCCAGCAAAGGCTGGAGACCCAGACTTAAAGTTGCAAAGGTTGGGGATCCCTGACATAAGAGATATACTGATAACGTTAAAGAAGGGCGCGGTCCAGGTCTATTGTCTGACTTTGTTTTCTTTATGGTGGCGGAAGGAAACAAAAAACTTTTGAAGTGGACCAGATTACTCTGGGATCTGATATTAAAAGGTGGAAACAAGACAGACTTAATTAACTGGTAAAATTATAAAGACATTACAAACGTGTTAAATTTGAGCATGGAGTGTTTGAGGAACTTCTTGAAATCCTAAAAGATGCGCGAGCAACATTAAAAGGTAATAAGGAGCCAGAAAAATTGTTGAAATACAAAGAACAGGAGATAGGAGAGGAACTTGCAAGGAACACAAATGAGAAACAAGAAGTTAACAGTGTAGATTAGAAAAAGAAATTTAAAATAAAAATCAATTAGACAATGTGATTGAGATTTACAGAGGCATAGAAAGAGGAGAGAGGGACAAAGGGGGATAGTATCCGAAAAAGAAATTAGCCAAAAATGAAGAGAGAAATAGTGAGAAGTGAAGAAGTAAAACCCTGGGGAGGGTTATCCCAAAAATATATTGAAAAGTGAGAGAAAAGATCCAGAAGAAAAAAAACGATACATAAAGAGGGGAGGAAAGAAACGAGGAATGGGATCCGTAAAATAAATTGAAATATGTTAATCATAGTAATGGTAGGTAGCTAATTAAGATGTAAGTGAACTATACTAATATTATTAATTGTGCAAATAAGTAAAATGTTGATTATATAAAAAACAACTTGAAGATATGTTACTTATAGAAAACAGATGGAAATGAAATGATAAATTTGGTTTATTTCTAAAGGGATAAAAACGACATGCTTTATGTATATAAAACAAAATTAAAAGTTGGAAGATAATAACGGCTAAAATGGGAAATGGAAATATAATGCAGACCGAATTATGTATATGTGAAAATGTCAAAGGGGGGAAAACGGACAACATTCTGTTTACAAAAGAATTTTAAATATGTAACAAAAAATAAACAACTTTGGGGGGAAAGGACATGCTGGTCGTTTCTTCCTCCACTTCTCCAATCTTTCTGGCTTTGCGGACCAGCAGGGAGGGAAGAGGGCATGTTTCCACCTGAGGAGCGAGCAAGTGTAACTCCATGCGAGCAGCGGGCACACACCTGCTCGTGTGAATGGAGCACACACGGATGTGCTCGCTGCTGCTCAAGCAAGTGGGCCTATGCGCTCGTCCACTTCTGTGGCCTGATTCTGAACGGCTGAGGGCCCAGGGGTGAGCCGGGGGTTGTAGACCCCTCCTCTAGGGCAGAAAAACAAATTTCCAGTCTTCCCCGCAGAAACCACAGGAGGCATGAAGTTAGTTCTCTTTAATGTGCCTGTACACATTACAAAACACAATCGCGTATAAAAGCATCTACCGCAGTCGAAAGGGTACAGCAGAGCTAATAAGGCCACTGGAGGCATTGTATGGGCACTGGACCCCAATCCAGGAGGGAGGGATGTGGGATGAGAGGGCAGGGAAGAGGGGCGTCGGTCTGTCTCGCTTTGCGCTGCCTTCCTTGGCCTTCCCCACTTGGAGATGCGCGGCCTTCATTCGGAATACATTTACTTAGCAACCGTAAAAGAAAATTACAACTTAAAAACAAAACAGGGACTTGCAAGCTGGATTTGAATTTCTGATGGTCGGCAACCCCATCGTGGTCACGTGACCCACACTTGGACCCACGGCCTTATTGGCAGCATCCGAGAAACCCATCCCCTGTGGTTCACCTGACCACAATTTACGACCGTTTTGTCCATAGGAACCACTTCCAGTGGGCGAAAAACCAGAAACGATGCGTTTCCTGCTTCTGGAGGGCCTCCGGAGGAGGAGGCTTTGCGTGATGGGTGCTGGCATGCGTGTGCACTATCGCAGGCTCGCACTCGCATTTTTGGCACCCAACCACAAAAAAGGTGTAGCCATCACTGCCCTACCCTTGGGTGCGAGGTAGACAGCCTCAGCAGGCGAGCCCCAAATTCTCCTGCCTCCCTACAAGCAGCGGCCCTACATTATAAATAAGCTAGTTCCTACACGAATGGCTTGAAATTAAAGAAACGAACCACGTACTCCCAACTGCTCTTCCCAAACATTGGTGCCTTTTTGCCAACTCAAATCCCCATTCCGACCGATTCTCCCAGCGTGGCACCCACATCGGCTGACCAGAGGAACTTAATTTCACAGAATTCCCACTGGGTCTTTGGGACACAAAACTCTACATGATGCTAAACTGCCTCAGCTCGCTGAGGGAACTGAGCGTCTGTCCCGAGGCAGACGTTGGATTCCTGAAAACAGCCGTGACTCGGTTGAATCCTGATCTGGGAAGGCTAGATTGGGACTCTCCCCATCTTTACCCGGGGTGGGATGGGCGACACAGCAATGCTCAAGAGATTGCAAAGCCACCCTGAAGTCCACGCTGGGCAGGTTTAATGCCAAAGCAAGGGGGAGTCGGTGGCATCCCATCCTTGGTCCTTAACCTCGGTACCCAGTGAGCCAGTTTTCATATCTCTGCTTATGGCAGGCAGCATCTCTCCCCTTCTCTCCACCTCATGTGCTGGAATAAATAACTATATACAGCAGAAATAAATACGAGGAGGAGTAGCGGCACCCACTTTTTCACCCACTGCTGCAAGCTCACTTGTTGAGGCCTTTGAGGGGGTTGAATTGATCCAGCTCGTGTCGTAACCTCTTTCTGTAGACTTCCAAGCACTCCTCCCCCAATGAAGCGGCTCGAGAGATAAAAAGGGGGGGGGGGTCTAAGAGGGCACTGGGGAAGCCCTCCCGTTCCTTGCTCCCAGCGGATTCGTTTGAGGACTCCTGCATGGCCAGATTCAGCACCTGCCCACATTGACTGCAAAGGAAACATCGCTGCCGCAGGATTGTGGGAAACGACCCTGCCTGGCTCGCCAATTGTTCCCCGGTGTCCACCCACTGTACACCTCTCCATCACGGCTCGCCAAGCGTCGTTCCCTGGTGTCCACCCACTGCAGCCCTTCCAGAATGGTGGCCCTGGCCTCTTGCCGCGCCTTGCCCCCAAATCCAGACAATTGGAAGATTCAACATTGGCCTCCTTCCCGTTCTTCTACTGGACAGAAACGTCTGCCAATCATCCTCCCTCCACCGCTGGGCATCCCGAAGCGGCTCAAAGGGATGGGTCGGGTAGGGGTTTCTGGATTCTCCTCATCTGCTCTCCCTCCCCTTTCAGTCTCGCTTCTCAATCACCGACGGTACGTAAACCAGGTTGAGTTCGCTGCCGAAGTTGCAGACGATCGCCGCATTCTCCAGCACCAGGATCTGCCGGGCCGGCTGCGATTCATTGCTCTTGCCCAGGTATACAGTCTGCAGCAGGTCGCCGTAGCCGATGTCCCAGAAAGAGACGCAGCCCTGACCGCCAGTGACCAGCAGGTTATCTGAGATCACACCCAGGCTGGCCCCACAGCCCATGTCCTGTGTAGAGAACAAAAGGGGGACGAGGGGGTCAGAGGTGGGGCTCGGCGGACTTGAAAGGCCTTTGGGAGAGCAGGCAACGTCAAACCTCCAGGTTTCGCAACTTCCCACATTCAGAAGACCTACCCCAAAGGTGTCAACCTCAAGGCCTGCAGGATGCTTAGATCTGGTCCGCAGGGCCGCTCTGGAAACAGTGAACAACTGGGCCGCGGTTGCCAGCAAAAACAGACCTCGGGAGGGCTGCATGTGACCCTCCCTAGCTCTCTGTTCACTGGCGGAGGCACTAGGCTGGACCACCGGTTTGCTGGGCGGCCCCGTGGTCCAAATCTAAGCCCCTTGTGGGCAGGATCTGGCCTGTGGGCCTCGAATTTGACACTCCCTCATCTAGACCAGGAGTCCCCAACCCCCGGGCCGTGGCATGGCCAGCTCAATGTCACTCATGTCAGGGGCCCATGTGGTGTCCTGGATGGGGCTGGAGGGATGAGTGATTTTGGGCTGGCCACGCCCACCTTGACTACGCCCTCCCTTCCGCCCCCAAGGTCAAACACAACCCTGATGCGGCCCTCAATGAAGTTGAGTTTTGACACCCCTTATCTATGCCACTCGGTAGGGAAGCAGCACAAGGGGCCCGCAGAAACCCACCTGCTGAATGGAATAATGTTTGATGCCCGATGCCCGGTCCCAGATGCTGATGACGTCGTCCAGGCCGCTGCTGATGACACATGACGTGGTGCAGGTCAGGGATGTGACATCGCCCCGGTGCGCGCAGATGTGGCTCACTCGGCTGCCCGTCAGCACGTCCCAGAGGCAGATGGCGCCGTCCTGGCCCCCACTCGCCAGCACCATGGTCTGGAGGGGGAACAAAGAGGATCAGCCCTCTTTGCGGCCTCAGCCAAGGGAGGGTGAGGATACAGGGATGGATGGATGGATGGATGAGGAGGGAGGGAGGGAGGGAAAGGAAGGAAGGAAGGAAGGAAGGAAGGAAGGAAGGAAAGGTGGAGTCAGGCATGCAGCCATGTTCCTTTTGGATCTTTGGCCTGCCACGCTTCTACTATGCCTTTTCTATGGTGGGGAAATGGGAGGGGGGATTAGATGACATGCAGCCATAACAATGTTCTTTCTAGAAAGCCAAGGTCATCCTTTGTCTCTGCACCTCTGCACCTGGCCGGATCTGGATGGGTGGAAGCTGCCAGCATGGCAGGGGGAGATTGGACCATGGATGGACTGGTGGGTGTGGGGGGAGAAAGATCTTGAACTTTCAACTGGGTGGGGAAAACCGGGAAGCCTTCAGATTCGGGTTTCCCCAGATGGTCCAACGTGGCTCCCTTCACCCATGGGAACTTGGAGCAATAAGAACATAAGAACAGCCTTGTTGGGAGAGGCCACAGCCTGTTCCAGCAATACTTTGCCTTGGACTCTGATTTACTTTTGGGTGCTATCTGGAACGCTGACAGGTGGCAGACAGGGAGCGAGGGAGGAGGAAAATGGAAGTAATGAGGGGGAAGAGAGGAAGATGAGAGGGAGGAAGGAGGGATCATTACAGAATCACGAAGGAAGCAGCCTCGGAGGCCATCTAGTCCAACACAGGAGACCCTCTACCCATTTCACAGAAATAGCTGTCCAGTCTCTTCTAGAAAACCTCCAAGGTTGGGACATGAAGGGGCCGAGAGCCGAGATGAACCAGTCCCTCTGATTTTAATCGGTGCAGAACCGGAAGGGGCCTCGGAGGTCATCTAGTCCCAACCTCTTGCACAATGACCCTCAAGGCCCTTCGACCATCCCCTCTCTTCTACTGGTGGGGCTTGGCAGCCGTCCTTCCACCCCCTCCGTCTTCCCACCATCCCTACCTGGTCTATGTAGACGGCGGTGATGGCGCCCGAGTGGCCTTGTAGGGTGAAGAGGCAACAGGAGTCCTCCAGGCGATACACCTGCGTGGGGAAGAATGGCGTTGACCAAAGGGCCCATCGCTCCCTTCCTGCTTTGCCCGTCTCAAGAGCGGCTGATGGGCGTAAGACCAGAAGACCCCTCTAAGACCTAATTTTATTCATTGTTTAATAACCCAACTTGGGTTGAGTTGGGAGAAGTGAAGGGAGTTGAGTTTTTATTGGCCCAATGCCCTTCGTGTTCACCAATGAGGAGATATATTCTCGTGCCCAGAAAGAGAGAAATACCTGCCTCTACCTAGGATTGAACCCACAGCCTCCTGATTGTGAGGAAAGAGCTCCACCTCTAGGCCATTGCACCACTCCTCCAAGAGCTAAGAGCGCCACCCAAATAGGGTGTCCACCAGCCCACAGTTTCTCGAGTTCTTCTCGAGAAGGTCTGGTGAAGCTATCTCAGCTGCTTCTACCAGGCCTGGGCCGACAGCCCAAGAGCCTCAGGAGGAGCTGGGCGTGTGGGCCCCGTCCCTGGTGGGCCCAACCTCTGCCCCCCAACCTTCCTTACTCGGAGAGTGTGGTCTTGGCTGCCGGTCACCAGCCGGCCGGCCGCAGCCTTCAGGGCGGTAATGGGTTTTTGGTGAGCGCAGGTCACGGTGTGGGTCAGCTGGCAGGTGAGGAGGTCGCTGGAGCTGTAGACCGGCGGGGGCGGGTGGCTGTTGCGGCCTGGGATGGCTTGAAAGAGAGAAAGAGAAGGAAGGAGACGGAGAGAAAGAAAGAGAGAGAAAAGTAGATACAGGGAAAAAATGAGAAGGATTAAAAAAAAATAGAAACAGAGAAGGAGAGAGAAAGAAGAAGAGGAGAAAAAAGATAAGGCAGAGATGGAAAGGGTGAGAGGAAAGGAAAGAGGGAAGGAAGGAAGGAAGGAAAAGAAAAAGTTTCTTTCAGTGTGCAAGAACACCTGGGGATGCACTAATTTTGCTCAGCTCTGGGTCTTTTGCACATCTGCCATACATTTTGCAAAGCATTTGGCTGAATGTAACACAACAAATCTCGATTTATGACCGAGGAGGATTCAGGAAGAGAGGAGAGTCGAGGGGTGGCCTGCTTTAAGAGGGGTGGGCTTCCGCTTACCTTGGAAGGGGGAGTGGGGCATGCACAGCGTCTTCCTCAGGGAATAGAAATCCAGGGAGCCGTTCAGCCTGGCAGCCACAATCCTGCTCCAAAGGGAGACACCAAGTAACACAAAAGGTTGCACACAAATGCCATTTACATTTACCCTTTTTAAAAAAAAACAACGGTGATAGGAAGGAGTTTGGGGAGGAGGAGGAGGAAGATGAGGAAGAAAAGTAGGAGGATGAGGAAGAGAAGGAACACAAGGTAAGGATGAAGTGGAAGAAGAGAAGGAGGAGGAGGAGAAGCAGGAAGAGGAGAAGAGGAAGGAGGAAAGGGAGGAAGAAGAGGAGGAGGAAGAACAGGAGGAAGATGAGAGGGATGAAAAGGAAGAAAAGGAGGAGGGGGAGAAGGAGAAGGAGGAAGAAAAGGAAGAGGAGGAAGGGCTATGGGGGTCCTTGGGGCTCTCTGAGCTTGTAGTTCCCTTGCAGACATTTCATGACCCAACTAGGGAACATCATCAGTGCTGGAAGGGGAGGGAGGTTACATTGCATAACCGCCTTCCCTTTTAGAGCCCTGGGGTGTCTTGGGTCACCCCCCCCCCCAGCTCAGAGAGCACCAAGGACCACACTGTATTTTCTCCCCCCACCCTTCCTCCATTCTGCACACCCCTCTCCCTTCCAGCCCTGAGGATGTTCCCTAGTTGGGTCATGAGACGTCTGCAAAGGACTCACCACCACTCCATTCCTCCCTAACCACCTTCCCTTCCCTCCGTTACGTCTGAAGCTGCTCCCTCCCTCCACCCCCCCTCCCACCTCCTGGACCTCCCAAATCCACACCTGTCACTCAAGAAGACCAGGGAAGTGATGCCGGAGGCCCCATCTTCACTGCTGCACTGCAAGGTCCCCTCAATGGCGTCCCAGACCTGCGGAAGAGACGAAGGGAAGCCACGGCATCCATGCGGGAATCGACACCCCCAAGTATTTGGGTGTGTGTGGGGTGTTAGACCAGGGGTCTGCAAAGTCGGCTCTTTTAAGACTGGTGGACTTCAACTCCCAGAATTCCCCAGCCAGCCATGCTGGCTGGGGAATTCTGGGAGTTGAAGTCCACCAGTCTTAAAAGAGCCGACTTTGCAGACCCCTGTGTTAGACAGTTACAGTTCTTGGGGTCGCTTTTCATCGTTTCCAACCCTCAGGCCTGACACCATTGGTTGTCAAGTGCATTATGGCTCGTTTTACGACCTTGTTGGTCGCTAAGTGGACTGTTGTAAGTCAAGGACTACCCTGCAGGGAGTCCTCGATTTACGAATGCAACTGAGACCAACATTTCTTCTGGCTAAAAGTGAAAAGGTTGGCTATTTTATGACTTCACTTTGCTTCTCGCCGTTGTTAAGTGAATCGTTGCATTCGTTGAGTTAGTAAACTGGTTGTTAAGTGAATCCGGCTTCCCAAGTCGCAAAAACAGATCGCGGGAGACCCCAGGACATTACAACTGTCATAAATGCGAGTCGCTGGCCAACCTGCTGAATTTTGATCAGAGAGGCTGAAAAACAGCCCTAAGTCCCTTCATTCAAAGCCGTTGTCATGCCAGTCACTAAATGAACCGTCGTAAAGCAAGGACTCCCCTTACCTCCAGTCTCCCATTGCTCCGGCCGGCCAGAATGAGGTTCCCTTGAAGTTCTAAACTCCAGACCGAGCTGTCCAAGTCGTCCTGCCAGGAAATTGGGGGGCTGCTCTTCCCCCGGACCCCGAAGGGCTCATCGGCCCCCAGGCTGCTGCGGTGCAGGTTGCATTCGGGGTCCTCTCCGATTTGGGGCCACGGCCCCTTGCTCTGGGAGCCGCCCTTAGCGACGGGCGAGAGACGCGGGAATGCCGTACAGTTCGGGGGTCCCTCCTCGCAGACCCTCTCCACCAGGCTGCCGAAGTCGTAGCCGTCCGGGCGCCCACTGACAGTGCGCAGACGGGGCCCCGGGGCCCCTCCCTTGGTCTGCTCCGAAAAATTGGTGTCGATCAGAGAAGAGAGGTCGGGCTGGTCTCTGAAGAGGAGAGGAGGCGGAGGGCTTCGGGTCCGACGGAAAGGGGGGCTTCCGTCCCAAGGGTCTTCTGGCCCACTGCGTCCATCAGGGCTGCAATCCCAGGAGTCCTGGAAATCCAGAACGCCACTGCTGTTGTCCCGGGGCAGTCTTAAAAGAAGCGGAATAAACAAGAGTGGGAAGGGGCTTTGGAGGGCATCTAGCCCGACCCCCCCACCCTGCTCAAGCAGCAGACCCAGAATCATAGAATAACATTATTATTATTGGATAGATCCAGGATGATGCAACGAATTCTTATAATATAAAGGAATCCAATACCTAGAACCGTTCGTTCAAAATGAAGGAATTAATAGTTACAGTCAAGTAAACGATGTACAGTGATTATAATGTACACATATATGCTAGATTGATCAGATCTGTGACTTTATATACAACTGAAAGTGGGGAATCACAGAATAACAGAGGGGATCTTGGAGATCATCTAGCCTGACCCCTCTGCTCAAGCAGGAGACCCTTCCAGAATCACAGAATAACAGAAGGGATCTTGGAGATCATCTAGGCTGACCCCCCGTTCAAGCAGGCGACGCTTCCAGAATCACAGAATAACAGAAGTTCCATAGTGCGCTACCTGTGAGTTATTCTACTAGCACGCCTGCCATGGACAGGTAGTCCTTGATTTCCGACTGCAATGGAGCAAAAAAGATTTGCTCCATTGGGGATTCTGGGAGTTGAAGTCCACAGGACTTAAAAGTCGCCAAGGTTGAGAAACACTCTGTTAAAGGAACTGCTTAAAGTTACTAACACAGTTGTTAAGTGAATCTGGCTTCCTGCTTGTCGGAAGGTCGCAAAAGGGGACCGCGGGACCCCAGGACGTTGCAAACGTCATAAATATGAGCTGGTTGCCAAGCATCTGAAATTTGTTCGCGTGACTGGACGGAGGAGGATGTACAGGTCGTATGTGTGAAAAATGACCATACGTCGCTTTTTTTCAGCCCTGTTGTAACTTCCAGCGGTCACTAAATAAAGCCTCTGGAGCCTCCAAAAATGGTGCGAGAACTGTGTCGGGTTGCCACCCCTTTTCCAGAGGCCATGGAAGCTGCCCAAAGAGGATTCTCCGAATTCGTGTCACGAATGAGGCTCTTGCCGTACTGTCGGGCCGACCGAAAGTCAACCGCTGAAGGTCTGCGCCGTGTGGTAGATTGTGGGAAATGGCGCGATGCGACATTCGTTTGAGGGGAAACGTCGGCGGGAGGGCCAAAGTCGAGGGGAACAACAACCAGGCTGGGAACCTGAGATCAGCGGCTGCTGTAGTGGGACTCACCCTTGTTTAGGAATGACCGTCAGGCAGTCACCCGTCTGCGCGTCCCACACCCGGATCTGGCCCACCAGGCAGCAACTGACCAGTAGCATCCCATCGCTAGCCAAGCATTCGATGTCCTGCAAAAGACGTCAAGAAATCAGCAAGAGGTGGTTGCAGGCGGGTCAGAAGCCCCGAGGAGCTCCCGGGATGAAAGCCCTTGCCGGGGACATCACCGTGGCCAGCCGGAGGGCAAATAAAGGGCTCCCTTCATGTCCTCGGCAGGAGCTGGAGCTGAGGACAGGAACTCAACCGGAGTCATTAAAATATGAATAAGAACCGTAAGTCAATTCTTCAGTGTTGTTTTTGCAGTCAAACAGTCGGTAAATGAACCGTTGTAACTCACGGATTGCCTGTATCAGCTTGCCTTTTTATTTCATTGTTTTTATTTTAGTTATCATTTTACTGTTTTATTTTTATTCCATTTTGTATTTTATATTGCATTATTCTTCTATTTAATTTTACATTAATTTATTCATCTGTTTTATTTTTATTTTGTTATTCTATTTTATTTGATATTACTTTATTGTATTCTATTCTATTATTTTATTATATTTTATATTATTTTATTCTGTTTTAGCTTTGTTTTATTATTCAGTTTATTTTATTATTCTATTTTCATTATTTTTTTATTCTATTCTATTTATATTTTAACATTCACTTTATTTTAGGTTATATTATTTTATTCTATTTTATTCAAATTTGCTCTTTTATTTTATATTTTAATTATTTCATTCTATTTTATTTTATATTTTAATTATTCTATTTTATTTTATATTTGCTTTTTTATTTTGTTTTATTTTTGTTTTGTTCAATATATTTTATATTATATATTAGTCTATTCTATTTTAACTCTATTTTGTTCTTCTATTTTGTTTTATTTTTATTTTATTATTCTACTTTATTCAAATTTCTTCTTTTATTTTTTAAATTTTTATTCATATTTTATGTTCTTTTATTTATTTATTTATTTAATTTATGCTTCTTATTTGTAACCTCGGTCTGTGACCTTAATAAAATCACTACTACTACTACTCTACCTCTAACTGCTCGCATCTGACACGCCCCAAAGTTGTTTCTCTTTCCCCTCCTTGTTTCTTCTCTCCCTCCACCCTGCCAGCCCCTCCCTAGTGCTGTCTCCCACTCTTCAAGCTTGATAGACCCACCAAAGGCTGTCCATGGAAGATCAAGTGACAGCCGTGGCCAGGAGGGCGTTTTACCAGGTTCACCTGGTTCGCCAGTTGCGCCCCCTATTGGACCGGGATGCCCTTCGCACAGTCACTCATGCGCTCGTGACATCCCGACTGGACTATTGCAACTCTCTCTACATGGGGCTCCCCTTGAGGTGCACCCGGAGGCTTCAGTTGGTCCAGAATGCAGCCATGCGAGCAATAATGGGTACCACAAGGTACACCCATGTAACACCGCTCTTGCGCGAGCTGCACTGGCTACCTGTAGTCTTTCGGGTGCGCTTCAAGGTGCTAGTCATCATCTTTAAAGCGCTCCATGGCTCGGGACCTAGCTACCTGCGGGATCGGATTCTGCCTCATACTTCCTCACGGCCGATTCGCTCCCACAGAGAGGGACTTCTCCGGGTGCCGTCCACTAGACTTTGTCAGCGGGCGACGCCCAGGGGAAGGGCTCTCTCTGTGGCGGGCCCTGCCCTCTGGAACGACCTTCCCCCCGATATTAGAACTACCACGGACCTCCGTTCCTTCCGTCTGAAATTGAAAACGCACTTTTTCTGCCTGGCCGGCCTAGGGTAGCCTCTTACCATAGTATTATAGGGTTTAGGGTTTTAGTGATTGGTTTTGGGGAATTTTAGCGCAGGGTCTTATTGTTTAATGTGTTTTTTAACTGTTTTGTATATCTATGTATATTTATTGTTTTAATTTCCCTGTGCACCGCTCCGAGTCCCCTTGGGGAGAGGGAGCGGTCTAGAAATTAAATATATTATTATATTATTATTAAAGAACCTTCAGGCATATCCCAAAGGTGCTTTTTCAAAGGGCAACTGATTTTCCTTGAAGAGGTTTCCTTTCTTATCTTCTTTAGTTCTGAGTGAAGAACTGAACTGTTAGCCAGAATGGAGGAAGCTTCTCTGGATGAGAAGCAAAACCTCTTCAAGAAAAAAAAATCTGAGAAATTTTAAGTTGGCCCTTGAAAACACACCCTTGGGACAAGGAGATGACACAATGGGACAGAGACGTCCCGGGAAAGGGGGCCAAGACCTCAACCTTAGCGTTATTACCTCCGCAGGCCCAACGCAACTCTCACCATGAGGTGGCCTCGCAGGACCAAGGGGATGATCTCCGTCTCGGGAGGCGAGTATCCGTAGTCGTCGCAAGGGAGGTCCCCTCTTCGTCGCCGGCTGTGGGAAAGCCCGTTTTGCCCGTAATTCTTGGGGCACAAGACTTTGTAGAGGCAAAAGAGGAGAAGGACCAGAAGGATGCCGGACGCCAGGCCAAGGGCTGCCACCCTGGAAGGGGAGAAGGAGAAGAGGTGAGGAGACCTGAAGCCTATTCCTTCGTACTCCGGAGATTGTAGTAGGAACCAAAACACATTTCATTTGAGGAGAAAGTAGTCCTCGACTTACAAACAGTTCATTTAGTGACTGAAGTTATAACAGCAGTGAAAAAAGCAACCTACACCTGCTCTTCACACTTATATGCCTGTTGCAACATCCCTACGGTTACGTGATCAAAATCCGGGCGCTCGCCAAACGCCTGGCAATGTCCTGGGGTGTCCCAGGGCTCACGCCATCCCCATCTCCTATATCCCGGGGATGCCGGAACAACAAGGAACAACCTGTGGCGGGTGGCGGTCAGCTTCCAAGACACCGTGATTGGTGTCATCCTGGACTAACCAGGACACTGCCCTCATCGCTGACCGTCCCAGGACTATCTCACTCACTTATAGAGGGTGACGTCCTGCGGGCTGTGCCCTCTGGGCTTCTCCTCTGACAGCCGGTCTGCCTGCTCTTCTTTCACGACGCCCAACGAGAAGGAGGACTGGTACCGGTTGGCTTCGTGGGGATGGCGTGCCTCTAGGGCCTCTTGGGGGTCCAGATAGAGGGTGACAGGGATGACCGGAAGAATGCTGATGTACCTGGAGAAAGAGAGGAACTGATTGGAGGAGGAGATTGCCCAAGGGAATTCTGGGAGTCAGACTGCGGGAACTCAACCCCCCCCCCCCCAAGAGGACTCCGGGAGTCAGATCGCGTGAACTCTTGGTGAGCGCAAGATTGAAAAAGTGGCATTAATTGCTTGAACGTGGCAGCCCTTTGGGGGGCTTTGGGCCTGGGTGGGTCGCTCCCCGTTTCCTGAGATTTAGAGCAGGGTCTGTCCACCGTGGGGATTTTCAGAAGTACGGACTTCAACTCCCAGAATTCTCAGGCGAGTCAGGTTGCGAGAAGTTACAATCCTAGAGTAACAACTAATGAAGGGACCAACAAGAACATTTCCCACCAAGCAATTACTATATAAACGTAGTGCAAACCCCACCCCTTCTAGCACTGATGAAGTTCCCTAGCTGGGTAATGAGACGTCTAGAAGACAACAACTAAACTCAAGATAATGCTATGGTCCCCACAATACATTTCTCCCTCCTCCTCCTCCTTGCTCCTCCACAAACCCTGCCACCTTCCAGCCCTGATGACGTTCGTTCCCTAGTTGGGTCATGAAACATCTGCAAGAAACCCCCCCATCTCAGAGCACAAAGGAGCCCCCAGTCCTTCCTCCACTTTTTCTTCCTCCTCCTTCTCCACTTCCTCTCCACACAACTACTCCCTTCTAGCTACTTAGTTGGGTCATGAAATGTCCACAAGAAAAGCGCCAAGGCCAGAGAACATCAAGGACCCCACAGTTCTCCTCCCTCCCTCCCCCCCCTTCCTTCCTTCCCTCCTCCTAACACTGATGATGCTACTGTGAGGGGGGAAAAGTATCCATGGGAAAGTTGCAGTGGATAAGAGGGCCTAGGAGTGAGCTCGCAGGCCTTACTGAACCAAAGTTTTAAACTAATACGATTGCAAAAAGGTTACCTGGCTAATATTTCCAAATGTGCTGACTTGAGAGGAATTTTCTGCATAGTTTGTACTTGATAGGGATATATTTGGAGCAGGAAGAGTGAGACGGTGGGAAACGAGGGACTGAAAGTAACAAGTGTCTGAGAACTTCAAAGGCACACGGGTGTTTGCAGAGAGTGACGGTCAGTAAGGCAGAACAAGGAAGCAAGTTGTGAAAGGCGTGCAGAAAAGTATAAAAAGGAATTTGTCTTGGGGAGAGTTCAGGGCCGCTGGCTGTAGCTCACCCTCGCTGGATTCAGATGTAACAGTGGAAGCTTATTGCAATAAGATAATTAATGCTATGCTTGCCATTCATGTTCAAAAATTGTTCCATGAAACAATAAACCTCTAAGATTTATTGCTTGTGGCTTCCCTTAGTTTTTTTATATAGGGCAGGGATGTCCAAACTTGGGAACTTTAAGACTTGTGGACTTCAACTCCCAGAATTCTGGGAGTTGAAGTCCACAAGTCTTAAAATTCCCAAGTTTGGACATCCCTGATATAATGAGCTTTTTATAACACTACCTAGTTGGGTCAAGAACAGACGCGAGAAAACTTCCCGGCTCAAAGAGCAAGAAGGAGCCCCCAAGACCCACCGTTTCGCCAGGGTGATGTTGTAGTAGCTGAAGAGCGAGGGCCAGTGGCGAAAGGACAGCTTCCTCCACAGTTCTTCGTCCTCGGAGCCCCAAGTCACTTCGGCCTTGGAGCCCACCTCCGGGTGCCCCTTGCTCCTGGCGTTCAGCGGCTCCTCGGCGTGGCGCTCCGCCTCTGGATGGCGCGAGGACTCCGCCGTCTGGTTCTCCGAGAGCTGTGGTGGTGGGGGCTGCGCGGGATCGGCCGAGAAGACCGAGAGCGACAACTTGGCATCTCTTGTGGGAAGGACCTCCCCGGGGACCGGCAGGACCGGCAGCCCCGCTTCGCCCAGGGGGCTCTGCTCCGTGACGTGGGAGGCCAGGTAGAGGCGGACGCCCGCTGGATCGGTGTAAACCAAGATGCCAATCCAGACCACCGTCCCTGTCTGTGGGGAAGAGACGTTTACAGCGATCCCTTAATGTGACGTTCGTCCCCTCACCGGCTTTAAGAGGGCTGGGCTTCAGCTCCCAGAATTCCCCAGCCAGCCCATCTTAGAGCCTCTTTCAATACAATACAATACAATAGCAGAGTTGGAAGGGACCTTGGAGGTCATCTAGTCCAACTCCCTGCCTAGGCAGGAAGCCCTATACCGTTTCAGACAAATGGCTCTCCAACATCTTCTGAAAGACTTCCAGGGTTGGGGCATTCATAACTTCTGGAGGCAATTTCTGTTCCACTGATTCATTGTTCTGACTGTCAGGAAATTTCTCCTCAGTTCTAAGTTGCTTCTCTCCTGGATTAGTTTCCACCCATTGCTTCTTGTTCTGCCCTCAGGTGCTTTGGAGAATAGTTTGACTCCCTCTTCTTTGGGGCAACCCCTGAGATATTGGAAAGCGGCTATCATGTCTCCCCTGGTCCTTCTCTTCATTAAACTAGACATTCCCAGTTTCTGCAACTGTTCTTCATAGGAACTGGGTATGTCTAGTTTAATAAACTAGACATTAAATTTAATTTCCTCAGGGACGAGCCACACCAGGGACCTTGGAATTTAGCAAGAGGTATGTTGATGGGTATCCACACTAACAGTCACAGACACTGATGGTAAAACTAGTAAACTTTTACTTGCAGTGGAAAATAAAGTAAGAGACACTTCTTCACAAACAAGGGATAAGTAGTCCTGAATCAAATACAGTCTATAACTCAAACAGTTGGCTTACAGTTGCTCAACTCACGATTCTCTTTGCTTTTGCTGATCTAACCGACATACAGAGCCTTCACCCAAACGATCAGCGTCTAACAGTGATTCTGGCTCCCTCTTATGGCTGATTGAGGAAGCAGCAGCCAATTACATTTCACTGTAGCATTTAAAGTTACAGATACCATATTCCAATCATGGCTTATATATATTGCCAACCCAACACTAGGATTACATTACTAACAATCTAGCCCAACCCCCTGCTCGAGCAGGAGACCCTAACAGAATCATAGGATGGTGACAGAGATGGAAAGGACCATGGAGGTCTTCTAGTCCAACTCCCTGCTCAAGTCAGAGACTCCGTATAGAAGAAGACAGTTGGAAGGCACCTCAGTGGTCATCTCGTCCAAACCCCTGCATGAGCAGCAGACCCTAGAGACCATTTCAGACACCAGGTGCTCCGATCTCTCCGTCAAACGAACGGTCTGAAATCCTAGTCTACCTGCATCCCCGAGAGATGTCCCTCGTTAACCTCAACCAGCAGTAATGTGATCCGTCGTTACATCGAGGAATATGCCGTAGCCCAGCCTGTCTCCCCATCTCCTTCCATTTCCCCGCCGTCCGACCACGTTTTTGTGGCTTTGACACTGAAATCTAATGGCTGAACAACCAGCCCCTCGTGCAGAAGTCTCTGCGGGGCCTGGAGACACACACACACACACTTTGCGTGCACTGCCGTAACCCCGAGTCTTACCATGATGATTCTTTGGGCCAGTCGTGTCCGGGCGAAGAAATACACCACCCTAAGCCGCTTAGGGAGACGGAGGTTACGGAGGGAGGAGGTCTGGAGGTTGATGGTGTGCATGGTAGCCGGGCGCATAGCCGGCTGGCGCTCGTAACGTGGGCAGCGGGAGCCGGGTTTGGGGGGCGGGAGGCAGGCTTCGGCGGGGGGACGCTTGTTGAGGTCGGCCAGCTGACAAAAGGAGAGAACGAAAACCCACCGGCAGATCAGAATTTGGAAGTCTCTTTCTTCGGGGGGTAGAGTGAGGGGGAGAACTACACCGGTTGGAAAGGACCCTTGGAGGTCATCCAGTCCAGCCCGCAACTCAAGCAGGAGACGCTTACAGGATCGTGGAATGACAGCATTGGAAGGGGCCTTGCAGGTCGTGTGGTCCAACCCCTTGGTCAAGAAGTGGACACTTTTACAGAATTATCAAAGGACAGAGTTTGAAGGGAACTTTGAGGTCTTCTAGTCCAGCCTTCTGCCCAAGCAGGAGACAGTTACAGAATTACAGAACCTAAGGGTTGGGGTCTTGGAGGTCTTCTAGCCTAATGACCTGCTCAAGCAGGAGACACTACACTATTTCCAGACAAATGGCTATCCAGTCTCCTCTTAAAAGCCTCCAGTGATGGAGCACCCACAACCTCTGATGGCAAGCTGTTCCGCTGGTTCATTGTCTTCCCCGTTAGGAAACTTGTCAAATCAAAATCAAATCAAAATTTAATTTGTAGACCGCTCCCTCTTCCCGCGGGGACTCGGGGCGGTGCACAGGAGGTTAAAAACATACAAACATGAAAACATTATAAATATATAAAATCAAATCACTTCACTTCAAATTATCCTTAATTCTAGGTTGGATCGTAGTAAGTTTCCGCCACTGCTTCTTGTCTTGTCTTCCGGTGCTTTCGACAATGAGTGGAACTCCCTCTTATCTATCACAGGGTTCTCCAACCTTTGCAACTTTAAGTCTGAAGGACTTCAGCTCCCAGACTTCTCCAGCCAGCTTTGCTGGCTGGAGAATTCTGGGAGCTGAAGTCCTTCAGACTTAAAGTTGCAAAGGTTGGAGAACCCTGGTCTATCATGTCTCCCCTGGTCCTTCTTTTCATTAAACTAGACCTACCCAGTTCCTGCAACCCTTCTTCATATGTTTGAGCCTCCAGTCCCCTCATCCTCTTTCTTGCTCTTCTCTGCACTCTTTCTAAGAGTCTCCGCGTCTTTTCTACATCGTGGTGACCAAAACTGGATGTTGTATTCCAAGTGTGGCCTTACCAAGGCATTACAAAAGTGGTATTAACCCTTCAGGTGATCTTGATTCTCTCCCTCTGTTTATGCAGCCTAGAACTGTGTTGGCTTTTTTGGCAGCTGCTGCCCACGGCTGGCTCCTATTTCAATGGTTGCCCACTAGGACTCCTAGATCCTTCTCCAAGTCAGACCTAATATCACTGGGAGATTCCCTCTTGGGCCCTCAAGAGATCTCCAAACACTCCCAAGACTTTCCAGTTTTAGGTTTTACCTCCATCCGACGGATATCGATGGAGAGGACGGTGGTGAAGAAGAACATCTGGAGGAAAAAGTCGGAGACCAGGCCCACCACAGCAAAAAGGCAGAACTCCTGGAAAGGACGAGAGAGGTGGGGGACATGACATGGAGACGAGGCCAAGACGGTTTTCTTTTGGGAGGGGGAGAGAGAGAAAGAGAGAGGAAGGAAGGAAGGAAGGAACCCCCCCCCAAACCCAGCCATAATAAATAGAGGAGAGAAGGAAGAAAGAAAGAAAGAAAGAAAGAAAGAAAGAAAGAAAGAAGGAAGGAAGGAAGGAAGGAAGGAAGGAAGGAAGGAAGGAAGGAAGGAAGGAAGGAAGGAAGGAAGGAAGGAAGGAAGGAAATACAGACCCCCCAAACCCAGCCATAATAAATAGAGGACAGTAGAAAGAAAGAAAGAAAGAAAGAAAGAAAGAAAGAAAGAAAGAAAGAAAGAAGGAAGGAAGGAAGGAAGGAAGGAAGGAAGGAAGGAAGGAAGGAAGGAAGGAAGGAAGGAAGGAAGGAAGGAAGGAAGGGTGGGTCCCTGCAGGAAAGTTCTAGAAAATTGGCTTTTCCCATGAGTTGGGCCAGGATGGTAGAGGAGGGAGTGTCCAAACTTGGCAACTTTAGGACTTGTGGAATTCAACGCCAAGTAGGACTGGCTGAGGAATTCTTGGCACTGAAGTCCACAAGTCATAAAGTTCCCAAGGTTAGAGACCCCCGTGGAATCTGTCTTCCAGAGACCGAAGGCAGGGCTGATGAGCTCTGTTTGAACAATTGGGTCTTGTGTTACCAGGATTAAAGGAATGAGGCTTCGTGGATTTATTTACAGGTAACAGGTGGGATACGAGGAGAAGAAGAGAACGTTGGTGCTCCTGGAACAGTCGCTAAATGGTTGTAAGTCGAGGATCACTTGTACTTCAGTAGAACACCCCCACTAAGAAGCCCCTCCCAGTACCTGGATGGCCGGGACAAAGGTGAAATAGCCAATCAGGATGATCCCCAACTCGGTGCCCATGTTCTTCATGATGGACCAGCTCTCGTTGCTTAAACCTGGAATGAAAGTGGTGAGGAGAAGACCAGTGAACCCAACAAACACGATGTCAGCTTGTAAAACATCACCATGACTACTATCAAGGCTTCAGTTAGTTCAGAATGCAGCCGCACGAGCTATTATGGGGACCACCAGGTTCACCCACGTTACACCGCTCTTGCGCGAGCTGCACTGGCTGCCTGTCGTCTTCCGGGTGCACTTCAAGGTGCTAACTATCATCTTTAAGGCGCTCCATGGCTCGGGACCTAGCTATCTGCGGGATCAGATCCTGCCCCATACATCCTCACGACCGATTCGCTCCCACAGAGAGGGACTTCTCCGGGTGCCGTCCACTAGACTTTGTCAGCGGGCGACGCCCAGGGGAAGGGCTCTCTCTGTGGCGGGCCCGGCCCTCTGGAACGACCTTCCCCCCGATATCAGAACGACCACGGACCTCCGCTCCTTCCGTACGAAATTAAAGACCCATTTCTTTCGACTGGCCGGCCTTGGATAGTCTCTCTGTTTATAGATTTTAAATGTATTTTAATGGGTTTTAATTTTTTAGCACGGGATAACATTGTTTAATTGTGTTTTAAAGTATATATTTTTGTATCTATTGTTTATATTGTTTTTAGTCCTCCTGTGCACCGCCCCGGGTCCCTGTGAGGAGAGGGAGCGGTTAATAAATTCAAAGTTATTATTATTATTATTATTAAGCTGCCATAGAGAAAAGAGGATTCCAGACATACCTGTGGTCAGAATGGAATCTCAAGCTGGCCTGTGAATGTGCATGTATAGATTCAATTACACTGCTAATTGGCTAATGTGATTTATGACTAGACACAGGGGATAAAGTTCAGACACCATTAAATGATTTTCAGTTTTGGCTGCACAGAAGCAACGCTAGAATGTTGATCCTAATAAATGATTGTATTTCTTTTGAACTTTGTCTCGTGGCTTGTAAATTTGTTAGGTTTTCTTCTGGGATCTTCACACAGGAGCAGCTCCACCAGCTGCCAATGAGAACGTAATTTAACCAGAGGGGGATCTTTTCAACAATAAACTAGAAACTTTTTACAATACAGGTAGTCCTCGACTTACAACAGTCTGTTTAGTGACTGTTCAAAGACATAATGGCACAGAAAAAAGTCACACGATCATTTTGGGCTCAATGGTGGTCATTAAGTTGAGGACTAGATGTACAAAAAAGCCCACTCAATGATATCCAGCATCTAAGAAAGATCAAAATGCCATTCTCTAATAAGGAATTTAAAAACAAACAAACTTGCCAACTCTAAAATGTCTGGACTTCAACTCCCAGAATTCCCCAACCAGTGTTGATCTGGGGAATCAAAATTATGATCGGCAGACCCAGCCTATCTTATTACATATTACAGCTGCTGTGGCCTAGAGGTGGAGCTCTCGCCTCCCAATCAGGAGGTTGTGAGTTCAATCCTAGGTAGAGGCAGAGGTAGGGTCTCCTGCTTGGGCAGGGGGTTGGACTAGATGACCTGCAAGGTCCCTTCCAACTCTGTTCATCTGTTACTCCTTCCTTCCTTCCTTCCTTTCCTTCCTTCCTTCCTTCCTTCCTTCCTTCCTTCCTTCCTTCCTTCCTTCCTTCCTTGGTAGAGGCAGAGGTAGGGTCTCCTGCTTGGGCAGGGGGTTGGACTAGATGACCTGCAAGGTCCCTTCCAACTCTTGTTAATCTGTTAATCTCAGCCCAGGCCTTAACGGCTTTTTCTGGGATAATCAAACCCCCCCCCAAAACTTTACAAACCTTGTGCGATGCGCAGTTTCACTTCCAGGTCAACTGGCGTGGACACCACCGATTTGGTAAGAACCAGCACGTTCTCGATGCCGATCACAACCACCAGGTACGGGAAAATCTCTCTAGACGGAAAATGGAAACAGAAGCTGAACCAAACGTCGAAGTTGGATCAACCAGGGAGGAGAAAGGAGTGACTTGACATACGTATATATATATACCACAAAGCCCCCACCGAGAAGGTGGCAAGGAAAACAGATTGTGAAGAGAATGTGTACCAGCCCAGACAATCCTGCGGATGTTGCTCAAACGTTGCTCATATGCTATGACCTGAACTACCCATAATCTTTTCTGCTCTCCTCACCACTCTGCATCACCTCAAATAGCAATGGCTGCAGCACTCAGACTTATACACTGCTTCACGGTGCTTTCCAGCCCCTCCTGAGCGGTTTACAGAGCCAGCATATTGCCCCCTGCCCCGACAATCTGTTGCCCCCTGCCCCGACATTTTACCCACCTCGGAATGGATGGAAGGCCAAGTCAACCTTGAGGCTAGTGAGATTCGAACTGCCAAATTTCAGTGAGGTAGGTAGGTAGGTAGGTAGGTAGAGGTGTGTGTGTGTGTGTGTAGAGAGAGACAGAGGGAAGAAGGGAGAGGGGAGAAAGGGAGGGAGGGAGGGAGATATCATGTTGTCCTGAAAATATGACCTATCCCAAAAGTAAGTCCTTGCTTGATTTTTACACATGCACCTAATGTGAATTCGACCCCCAAAATAAGCTCGAATTAAGACCCCGGCCACTCCAGAGTGCAATGGTAAAAATTAAGCTAGGGTAGGTGTTGTGGCCCAGCCGGCGTCCGGATGAGCTGCTGACGGACTCTTCTAGTGAAGAGTCCTATGAGTCTGCCCTGGAGGAGGAGGGAGGCCTTGAGGAAGCAGAGAGTCTGGTTGGCCACCAGGAGGCGCCTGGGTCATGGAGCAGTGGAGAAGATAAGGGGCAGTTTGTGCCCGATGCTAGATTACGCAGGGCTAAGAAAAGGAGGCAACAGTTACGTAAGAGGCAAGCTCGTAAGCCTTGATGAGCACCAGCTGGTTGCTGAGTGGCCCCTCCCAAGAGAGCTTATAGGGAAGGCTTTGGGGAGGGGTCATTTGCAGGAAACAACAGTGACAACTCCTCATTGGAAATATCTGGTCGTTCGAGTTTGCAATTCTCTGTCTGTAAACGTGCTACATTGTTTGTAACGAGAGTCCGGGTTCGCAGTCAAGGAGATAGTGGCAAGCAGCCAAGCGTGTGTGTGTGTGTGTGTGTGTGTGTGTGGCAGAACAGGTAGGGATGGGGCGGTGGAGATGCCCAATTATTACCAGTTGCAGCCAGGCCCCGTTAACCACATCCCAACTTGCCTTGCAGGCCCATTTCTTCTGCAGCCAGCAAGACCTTCCCGAAGGACTCTGCAGCCGATAACAGAGTGATTGGCTGCAGTGGCCTTCAGGAAGGCCTTGCTGGCCACAGAAGATGACCCTGAAGGCCTGACAGTGAGAAGGACGCCAGGGGCGATGCACGCAAGTGAGGTTAGTCAGTGGCCATCGTTTCTCCCCCACCCTCCTCCGAAAATATGGACACCACAAAGCCCCACATCCAGAGGTTAACAAGGAAGAGAAGGTTGAGGAAGAGAACGTGAAGAGGGTGTGTAGCGTCCCAGAGAATGCTACAGATCCCAATCAAGCATAGTTTGCGTGCTGTGCCTTGGATAGAAGGAAGAGAACTGCCAATGGTATTTTCTGCTGTCCTCACCACTCTCTGTACTGCCTTTCCTGTCCCAAGGAGGAAGGCTTCCAAACCAGACAGTCATGCAATGTGACAGGAAGCTCTTGTTCGTCCCTCTAGAGGAAGTGGTGAGGACGGGCGAAGGAAGATGTAATTTTACTCATGCAATGCAGAAAGTCCAGGTGCTGCTCTGCCCCCACTACATCAGTGTCTTGGTCCCAATGAGCGACCAAGCTAGCCTACTCCTTCGCTGCACACCCAGAAATGTGGCGCTGCGTGAACCACCTCCACAGGTGAATCATTCATACAGAGGTGAATTCATGCCTTTTCTGAAACCGACAACAATCTCTTTCCATTTTCCTAGGCTTAAAACGAGGCTGTTTTTGTTACAGCAAGTCCTCCGCCTCTTTGCAGTAAGCATTCTCGATGTCGTCTTCAATCAGGCCCACTCCTGTTGAACCATTGTTCTCCAGACGTTCGCTCTACTGTCTGCGTGAAGAGAAGAGCTAAAGCAGAGATGTCCAAACTTGGCACCTTTAAGACTTGTGGACTTCAACTCCCAGAATTCCCCAGCCCGAAACTGCACACACCTGCCATTCAGCTGCTGCGCCTTCCCCATAGCCCCTGCAATCGGCCATTGCACATTGGCGGGTAGAAGCACCATGGCTTCTGCCTGCCACCCGAATGGTTGGCAGCTAATTGCCCCATCCAGCCAAAGGCACGGGACAAGCAGTGTGTCGGCAAAGGGCCAGAGGCCCATGGGCCACGGGGAATGGCTGGTGGAGGGCAAGAGGAGGAGGAGAGCTGGTTGTAAATGGGTTGAGGTGGGAGATTGGAGGCAATACAATACAATAGCAGAGTTGGAAGGGCCCTTGGAGGTCATCTAGTCCAATCCCCTGCGTGGGCAGGAAGCCCCTATACCGTTTCAGACAAATAGCTATCCAACATCCTCTTAAAGACTTCCAGTGTTGGGACATTCACAACTTCTATAGGCAACTTCTGTTCCACTGACTAATTGTTCTCACTGTCAGGAAATTTCTCCTCAGTTCTAAGTTGCTTCTCTCCTTGATTAGTTTCCACCCATTGCTTCTTGTTCTGCCCTCAGGTGCCTTGGAGAATAGCTTGACTCCCTCTTCTTTGGGGCAACCCCTGAGATATCGGAAAGGCTGCTATCATGTCTCCCCTGGTCCTTCTCTTCATTAAACTAGACATCCCCAGTTCCTGCAACCGTTCTTCATATGTTTGAGCCTCCAGTCCCCTCATCCTCTTTCTTGCTCTTCTCTGCACTCTTTCTAAGAGTCTCCACGTCTTTTCTACATCGTGGGGACCAAAACTGAATGCAAATATTGCAAGTGTGGCCTTAAAAAGCCTTATAAAGTGGTATTAACCCTTCACGTGATCTTGATTCTCTCCCTCTGTTTATGTAGGCAAAGGAGATGCGATTAAGACTGGAAGCCTGAAGGTCCTAGACCCTCCTCTTTCTCCTCTCTGCAACCCCGCAACCTTCTAGCACTGATGACGTTACCTATTAAAGTCATGAAAAGTCTACAAGAACACAGCCAAGCTCAGGGGGCAACATGGACCAGGCAATCTTTCAACTGCAAGGAGAATTTTCCGAGAGGGCTGAAGGACTACGTAGATGACCATCAGGACTCCCCCTGAAGAACGATTGTTCGAGTGAGGACCTGCTTGTGGTTTCTGGCTGGCCACGGTTCGGCCCGCCAGTCCCGTTCAGCGACTTACCCTCCGTTCAGCGTCGGTGTGAGGCCGAAGAGCGTGCACAGCCCGACGGACATCAGGAGGGAGCTGAGCACGGTCACGATGGCTGCCAAAGCCAGACCCCACTTCGATTTCACCATGTCGATCTTTCCTGAAAGAAGACCCCCAAGAATCTTTGAGTGAGGCCGGCAGAGAAAGAAGCAGAACCCGCACGGACTTCGACCCAGGTCTGGGAGGAAGAAACAGAAGCTGGGAGACCACGGGGGTTCAACGGAATCCCGTCACGTGACACATTGGGAGGAGCTGGGATGGGCGTGGCCTGCGTGGGAGTCACCTGGGCCATGGGCCACCACTTTGACTGGCCCGTTGCAGACCACGTTGTGCTCAGTTTTGTGGTCGTAAGTCAAGGACTAACCGTACATGAAGTCATTTGATGGATTGCTTTAGCTTTATCCTAGATCATGAGTAGTCAACCTTTTTATACCTACCGCCCACTTTTGTATCTCTGTTAGTAGTGAAATATTCTCACCACCCACCGGTTCCCCAGTCATGGTGATTTATAAAGTAGGGAAGTCAATTGAATTAAACAAAAGGAAAGTGCTTTAGTAACGGACAAAACCCCCACCGCCATGAAAGCAGGAACGGCCACTAGGGGGCGCTAGGGACCAGGTTGACTACCACTGATGTAGATGGATGGATTGACACATAGACAGACAGACAGACAGATGGGGGTGGGGTGGGGGTGGATGGGGAGGTGGGGTGGGGGTGGGGGGGTGGATGGATGGATAGATGGATAGATATATAATATATAGATGGAGTTAGATATAGATGTAGATGGATGGATGGATGGATAGATGATGTGGGTGAATGGATGGACAGAGATAGATAGATAGGTACGTAGGTAGGTAGGTAGGTAGGTAGGTAGGTAGGTAGGTAGGTAGGTAGGTAGGTAGATAGATAGATAGACAGACAGACAGACAGACAGACAGACAGACAGACAGACAGACAGACAGACAGATAGATAGATAGCTCAGGGGTAGTCAACCTTTTCATACCTACCACCCACTTTTGTATCTCTGTTAGTAGTAAAATTTACTAACCGCCCACCGGTTCCACAGTCATGGCGATTTATAAAGTAGGGAAGTCAATTAAATTGAAAAAAAGGAAAGTGCTTCAGTATTGGACAAAACCCCCACCGCCCACCATGAAAGCTGGAACCAGGTTGACCACCACTGTCCTAGAGAGAAAGTCCTTGACCTATGACCAGAATTGAGACCAGAGTCCTGGGATCACGTGATTTCCTTTTGCGACCTTCTGACAAGCCAAGTCAACAGGGAAGCCAGATTTCACTTAAAGACCATCTTGCTAACTTAACCACCACAGGGTGTCAGGTTTCGAAAAAAAATCCCTAATTGATCCAGGAGTCTTGGGCCAAACTTCAAGAGAAAATTAGTCATTTATTAGGAGCATTTATTTTGGCAGGACCTTTCAGCAATCAGATCTGAGCCTCATTTGAATTATACCTGAACTTTACCCCTGTTCCTTCCCTCCCTTTTGTCTGTGTCATAAATCACATTCCCCAATGGGGTGCAATCTGAGATCTGACTCTAGCCGAAAGTATGCGTGGAATGCTCTCCCCCCCCCTCACCTTTCCTCACCATGGCAACTTTAGGAGTTGACACGAGGATTCACTTAACAACCGTGGTAAGAAAGATTGCGAAATGAGGCAAAGCTCAGTGAAGAAATTTCACTTAGCAACGGAAAATTTGGGGCTCCATTGTGGTCGTAAATCAAGGACCAACTGTACACAAAGTCGTTCGATGGCTTGCTTAGCTGACAACCACGCAGGAAAAAAGATTGAAACTTGGTGAATGAATGTCTCCCTTAGTGATGGAAAATCTGTGGTTCAAATGCGGTCGTAATTCGAGGACTGCCGGTCCCGGACGAGCAAAACAGCTCGTTTACTCATTCATTCAGACTTACGGGTGGAGAAGTAGATGTACGCGAAGAGGATGACGTAGGTGGTGACCAGAGGGATGAGTTCGGCGACGCCGATTTCTTCCTTAAAATGGACATGGACCATTTGGTCTTCCCGCAGGCTACTGTTGGTGCTGGGATGGAGCAGCTTGAGCCGCGAGCGGAGGCTGGAGAGGAACCTGCCCCGGGGAGCAAAGAAGAGATCCCATCATCCACAAGGCATCTGGGGGAGGAAGGGGGGAGGGGCTTAAAGGAGCCCCCCCCCCCAGGATTGTTTTCCACCCCAGTTGGGAAGAAAAAAAGCAATTGATTTTCCCCCCAAAGAGATGAAAAGGAGACGGCCTACTCTCATGCATGCATAGTGACACCCATACATGCATGCTACATACGTACACACACACACACACACACACACACACACACACACACACACATCCTGCAGACACACCTCAAGCATCACTTATGTGACAGGTACTGAATCGAAGAAAGTGAACTTCCAATAATCGTTTTTGCCGCCCTCACCTCTCTGCACCACCTCAAAAAAAAGTATGTATCTACACACACACACACACACATTTATACATATATACCTACACACACACACACATATATATATACCGACACCAGGGGTGGGCAAACTTTGCAACTTTAAGTCTGAAGGACTTCAGCTCCCAGAATTCTCCAGCCAGCAAAGCTGGCTGGAGAATTCTGGGAGCTGAAGTCCTTCAGACTTAAAATTGCAAAGGTTGGGGACCCCTGGCCCAGGCCCTGACACTGACAGCTTTGCTGGCTGGAGAATTCTGGGAGCTGAAGTCCTTCAGACTTAAAATTGCAAAGGTTGGGGACCCCTGGCCCAGGCCCTGACACTGACAGCTTTGCTGGCTGGAGAATTCTGGGAGCTGAAGTCCTTCAGACTTAAAGTTGCAAAGGTTGGAGACCCCTGGCCCAGGCCCTGACACTGACAGCTTTGCTGGCTGGAGAATTCTGGGAGCTGAAGTCCTTCAGACTTAAAGTTGCAAACGTTGGAGACCCCTGGCCCAGGCCCTGACACTGACAGCTTTGCTGGCTGGAGAATTCTGGGAGCTGAAGTCCTTCAGACTTAAAGTTGCAAAGTTTGCCCACCCCTGACTTACACCCACACATACCGTTTCCCCCAAATTAAGACCCAACCAAAAATATAAGCCCTAGCATGATTTTTCCAGGATGCTCGTAATACAAGCACTACCCCCAAAATAAGCCACAGTTAAGATTGTCAGCCAGACACATTTTAGTATCGTATTTTCTCAAAGATGAATCCTTACCGGAAAATAAGCATCTAATGCATCTAATGAGGCAAACATTAATATAGGACATGGTCTTATTTTCGGGAAAACATGAGTATCTACCCATAGCCATACATATTTATATACATATCTCTTCCTCTTCCTCTCTCTCTCTCTCTCTCTCCAGGTATAAATATTAATCCCTGTCCATTTTGAGTACCTAGTGGAAAGAGTTAACGCGAAATTTCTCAAAGTTGATGCTCGATGGAACAAAAACTGTGACCGAATCTGGAAAGTTCATGGAATCTGTACCATGAAGCCCCCTCCCAAAAGGTAACAAGGGAAACAGGTCATGAAGAGGAGGGGTAGTGTCCCAGACAATCCTGCGGAATCCACTCAAGCAACACCTCTAATGCCATATCCTGGACAGACATAAGTGACCTTCCAATAAACGTTTCTGCTCTCCTCACCATTCTCTATAACGCCTTCCTGCCCTGAAGCAATAACGCTTCCAAACCAGACAGTTATGCAATATGACACGATGCTCTAGGTTCGACCCTCTATAGAAAGTGGTAAGGACAGAGGAAGGAAGATGAATAGATATTAAAGATATTACAGATGTAACTCAAGGACTACCTGTGCTTACAATTTATATACAATACAATAGCAGAGTTGGAAGGGACCTTGGAGGTCATCTAGTCCAACTCCCTGCCTAAGCAGGAAACCTTATTTATACCATTTCAGACAAATGGCTATCCAACATCTTCTTAAAGACTTGCAGTGTTGGGGCATTCACAACCTCTGGAGGCAACTTCTGTTCCACTGGTTAATTTGTTCTAACTGTCAGGAAATTCCTCCTCAGTTCTAAGTTGCTTCTCTCCTGGATTAGTTTCCACCCATTGCTTCTTGTTCTGCCCTCAGGTGCTTTGGAAAATAGTTTGACTCCCTCTTATTTGGGGAAACCCCTGAGATATTGGAAGACTGCTATCCTGTCTCCCCTGGTCCTTCTTTTCATTAAGCTAGACATGTCCAGTTCCTGCAACTGTTCTACATATGTTTTAGTCTCCAGTCCCCTAATCCTCTTTGTTGCTCTAGATGCCATAGTAAACAACTGATTTGCTTAAAACCACAATGATTCACTGAACGACCACCGCAAAAATGGTCATAAAGTCATAACAATTACCCATTTCGCATCAGAAGCTACAACCATGATGGGTAGGCTTCATGACAGCTGTAACTAGAAGCCAGTTGCGTTGCTAGAGTAAAAGCTAACTTAGATGTGGCTGTTGCTGGTTCATCCAGGGATGAATTCTCCAAAACATGGAGCTTAAGGAGCTTAACATAAAGCCACATGAGAGGTGGAGGCATCTCTGGAGAACGTCGCAAAGAAGGCCCCAACTGGCCAAAGGTTTCTCTGGTGTATTTCAGTCTCAGAAAGCAACTCACCTGGCGTCATAGTGCCGAAGAGCCAAAGTGATGGCGTAGATGACCACTCGCTTCCGGTTGTAGAGACTCACCCCGCTGTACTTTCCCGGGACGCCAAAGAGGAGATCTGAAGACACCAGGAGAAGAACAGGAGGTGAGTGGGAAGGACACCTCACCTCAAGCGAAGGACAAGGGGAGACAAGGTGAAGGACACGCTTGGAGACCGGGAAAAACCGCTCAACTTGGACGTCCTGGTGAATGCTCGTTGACGTCCCTCAGTCCCTCCCAGTGTTCCTCAACCTCTGGAAGCTTAAGGTGGATGAATTTCAATTGGATTGGCTGGTTGGGGGAATGCTGGGAGTTGATGTCCATCCAACGTGAAGTTGCGGACCTTGAGAAGAACTGGTCACTCCTGACACTGACTGGAATTTCTGCAAGGACCTAGTCTACCCTTGGCAGCGTTAAGAATTGTGGATTTCAGCTCCCAGAATTCCCCAGCCATCATTCCCCATGAGGAGAGCGAGGAGACCACCACTAATGGTTTGCGGGACCATCTAGATTAGTGTTCCTTAAATTTGGCAGCATTAAGACAGGTGGACTTCAACTCCCAGAATTCCCCAAGCAGAATGGCTCCCTTCCTTTCTTCTCTTCTTCCTTCCCTCTCTTCCCTCTTCTGTTCTCCTTTCTTTTCTTCTTCATTCTTTCCTTTTTGTTCCTCCCTTCCTCTTGTTCTCCATTCTTCCCTCCTCTTTCCCTCTTCTCTCCACTTCCACCCTTTCCTCTCTTCCTTCCAGTCTTCTTTCATTATTTCCTTTCCCCCTCACTCTCTTTCCTTCTCTCCCTCCTTTCTTGCTCCCTCCCTTTCTTTCTTTTCTTAATCCTCTCTCCCTTTCTTTCTCCTCTTCCCATGCATTTTCTCCCTCCCTCCCTCCTTCCTTTCTTCCTGTCTCTCCCTCCCTCCCTCCCCACTTCTTCCTCCCTACAGGTGGCTGAGGAATTCTGGGAGTTGAAGTCCATCCGTCTTAATGCTGGCAAGATTGGGAATCACAGATCTACGGTCTTTCGGCACCTCAACGCAGCCTTGGCTAAAGACCCCACAAGGTGACCAGCCCCCACCCCCCTGTTGTCTTCCCAAGAGGGGACTTCGACTCCCAGCATCCCCAGCCATTCTGGAGCGGAGCCACGACGGCCGCTCCACCCTTACCCTTCGGCGTGGCCGACGTCTGCAGGGTCTTGGGTTCGTGCTGGTGGATGGTTTTAATGATATCGGGGTCGGCGCCAAAATGTTCCTGGTCGTTCTGCCAGAAGTTCGCTGGGGAAAGGAGGAGGCAGCCATGTTCCGGCAGAAGCCCCCGGAGTTTCTTCAAGCCGGGCAAGAGGTCGGTCACTTGAAGGCAGACCTCGTCCAAACTTTTAATCCGGGAACTGGACGGCGAAAGAGAAGGAGCAAGGATTCTGTTATCGCTAGATTACTCTACATGCAAACGCGGAAGGATAGAGCGGTAGGGTGGCCTAGAGGTGGAACTCAAAATCAGGAGGCTATGAGTTCAATCCTAGATTGAGGCAGCTATTTCTCTCTCTGGGCACAATGAGAATACATCCTGTTAGGAGTAGACTCCTAGAGTTGGGTATGCAATCTATCTATCTATCTATCTATCTATCTATCTATCTATCTATCTATCTATCTATCTATCTATCTATCTATCTATCTATCTATCTATCTATATCTATATATATGTTTTCTGAGGTTTTCGCGGGTGTTTGTATGTAGGTCTTTGGTTGTTCGGGTTTTCTCCCGCGTAGAATTGGAAGTATCTTCACGACGTTTCGATGAAGTCTCGTTCATCATCTTCAGGCTGGTGCTTTCGGCTTGGTGCTTGCAGGAGCAAAGGAAGCACCAAGCCGAAAGCACCAGCTTGAAGATGATGAATGAGACTTCACCAAAACATCGTGAAGATACTTCCAATTCTATGCGGGAGAAAACCCGAACAACCAAAGACCTACATCTATATCTATATCTATATCTATATCTATATCTATATCTATATCTATCTATCTATCTATCTATCTATCTATCTATCTATCTATCTACCTACCTACCTACCTACCTACCTACCTACCTACCTACCTACATACATACATACATACATACACACACATACACACCATGATGACAAATGGTCTTTGTTGCTTTAAGATGTTTGAATGCAATTAGAGACTGTAATTATCTCCACAATAAGAGGAAGTCAGGAGAGCTCATTCTCTCTCTCTGTCTGCTCGATATCTCTGCTGATTGCTCTCTGCTCGCGGTGACTGACTGAAGGAAGAAGGAAGAATCGTGAATTGCGACTGTAAGCAATTGTTTGTTTGTTAAGGACTTTGTTTGACTGACTATCTACTATCACTGCTTGTGAAGCAGTAGTTTAGTTTTACAACACCAGTAAAGCTAATTTGTTTTTTACTAGCAGTGTCTGGGATACTATTTGTGCGTTTATTCGCAACGTTTCTCTAGCTGCACATTCCGCTGCACAACTTCCTGTCTCCCAACGGAGATATAATCCCCCAACACATCCACTGAACAAAACTCCGCATTGGCAACAGGAAAGGAATCCGGCCACTAAACACTCAGCTCCATTCAGCTGCCTCAACTCTACCCCCCCCCCAAGGGATTAAGAGGTCATTAAACGATGAACAACGACCACAAAAATGGAAGGAGGCTTTGATTCCCGCAACTGTAAAAGTTGATGAATTGATTGCTTTCATTAAAGGAAAGAACACAATTAATTTTTTTCTCTACATGGAAACCACTTCTGGACTTTATGTTTAAGGGGAGGGAAGAAAACATCATCTACCAATTATAAAGAGTTTCGTGGTTATAGAAGTGACTGTTATAAGTTATTATATAAACGTTAAAAAGTTGAGGTTTTCTCAGACTACAGAATCTCCGACATATGACCACCATGGAGCCTAAAATTTATGTTGTTAAGTGAGACATTGGTTTCACTTTGTCCCGTTTTACGGCCTTTCTTGCCACGGTTGTTAAGTGAATCCCTCCAGGGATTAAGCTTGTTAAACGACTGTGACTTCCCTGTTGTGACTTTGCTTGTCACAAAAGGGGATTGCATCACCCCTGGACACTACGACCGTCATTAATACGAGTCAGTTGCCAAGCATCTGAATTTGGGTCACCATGGGAGATCCCGCGACAGTCGTGTGAAAAACGGTAATTTTGTTGAGTTTTGCATTTTGTAGTTCAACTTTCTTCTGAATTAAAACAATATAGTAAAATAAGTAAAACAAACGCAATAACAAAATGAAACAAATGAAATGAAATGAGTCAAACACATCACAGTGCAATAAAATAAATAATAAAATAATAAAAAATAAATTAAATTAAATTAAAACGAATAAAACAAATAAAATACAATAAGTAATAAATATTACATAAATAAAATAAGAAGCAAAAACAAATCAAAACACAACACAATAAATGATACAACAAAGTAATAAAAATTTACAAATAATAAAAATAAATTAAAACAAAACAAAATAAAACAAATACAATATAATGTAATACAGCATACTAATAAAATAATAAAAATAACAAAATAGAATAGAATAAGGCACATTACAGAGCAGCCGGGAAAACTCAGGGCTGTGAGAGGAGGAAAATTAAAACATCTAGGCCACTTCAAGGAAATGCCAAGGACCTGTCCCTGAACACACGCAGAAGGCCAGGCGTGACACAAATGAAGTGACGCAAAGGACGGTTCAAGGCAGCCTTTGGGGTTTGCAGCTGCAAGGAAGGCCCCCAGTGTTGGCCCCCCCACGTTACCAAAGCAAAAAAAGAAAGAAAGAGGTTGAGACTTAGGAAGAACTTCAGAGAAGAGCAGCTGAGATGATCAAAGGCCTGGAGACTAAAACAAAAGAAGAACAGCTGCAGGATTTGGAGTTGCCCAGTCCAGAGAAAAGAAGGACCAGGGAAACAACAGGAGATCAGGATTCCAGTATTTGGGGCGGCTGCCCCAGAGAAGAGAGGGGGGGGGGGGTTCCAATTATTCTCCAAAGCAGGGGTCTCCAACCTTTGCAACTTTAAGTCTGAAGGACTTCAGCTCCCAGAATTCTCCAGCCAGCAAAGCTGTCAGTGTCAGGGCCTGGGCCAGGGGTCCCCAACCTTTGCAACTTTAAGTCTGAAGGACTTCAGCTCCCAGAATTCTCCAGCCAGCAAAGCTGTCAGTGTCAGGGCCTGGGCCAGGGGTCTCCAACCTTTGCAACTTTAAGTCTGAAGGACTTCAGCTCCCAGAATTCTCCAGCCAGCAAAGCTGTCAGTGTCAGGGCCTGGGCCAGGGGTCCCCAACCTTTGCAACTTTAAGTCTGAAGGACTTCAGCTCCCAGAATTCTCCAGCCACCAAAGCTGTCAGTGTCAGGGCCTGGGCCAGGGGTCTCCAACCTTTGCAACTTTAAGTCTGAAGGACTTCAGCTCCCAGAATTCTCCAGCCAGCAAAGCTGTCAGTGTCAGGGCCTGGGCCAGGGGTCTCCAACCTTTGCAACTTTAAGTCTGAAGGACTTCAGCTCCCAGAATTCTCCAGCCAGCAAAGCTGTCAGTGTCAGGGCCTGGGCCAGGGGTCCCCAACCTTTGCAACTTTAAGTCTGAAGGACTTCAGCTCCCAGAATTCTCCAGCCACCAAAGCTGTCAGTGTCAGGGCCTGGGCCAGGGGTCTCCAACCTTTGCAACTTTAAGTCTGAAGGACTTCAGCTCCCAGAATTCTCCAGCCAGCAAAGCTGTCAGTGTCAGGGCCTGGGCCAGGGGTCCCCAACCTTTGCAACTTTAAGTCTGAAGGACTTCAGCTCCCAGAATTCTCCAGCCACCAAAGCTGTCAGTGTCAGGGCCTGGGCCAGGGGTCTCCAACCTTTGCAACTTTAAGTCTGAAGGACTTCAGCTCCCAGAATTCTCCAGCCAGCAAAGCTGTCAGTGTCAGGGCCTGGGCCAGGGGTCTCCAACCTTTGCAACTTTAAGTCTGAAGGACTTCAGCTCCCAGAATTCTCCAGCCACCAAAGCTGTCAGTGTCAGGGCCTGGGCCAGGGGTCTCCAACCTTTGCAACTTTAAGTCTGAAGGACTTCAGCTCCCAGAATTCTCCAGCCAGCAAAGCTGTCAGTGTCAGGGCCTGGGCCAGGGGTCCCCAACCTTTGCAACTTTAAGTCTGAAGGACTTCAGCTCCCAGAATTCTCCAGCCACCAAAGCTGTCAGTGTCAGGGCCTGGGCCAGGGGTCTCCAACCTTTGCAACTTTAAGTCTGAAGGACTTCAGCTCCCAGAATTCTCCAGCCAGCAAAGCTGTCAGTGTCAGGGCCTGGGCCAGGGGTCTCCAACCTTTGCAACTTTAAGTCTGAAGGACTTCAGCTCCCAGAATTCTCCAGCCAGCAAAGCTGTCAGTGTCAGGGCCTGGGCCAGGGGTCCCCAACCTTTGCAACTTTAAGTCTGAAGGACTTCAGCTCCCAGAATTCTCCAGCCACCAAAGCTGTCAGTGTCAGGGCCTGGGCCAGGGGTCTCCAACCTTTGCAACTTTAAGTCTGAAGGACTTCAGCTCCCAGAATTCTCCAGCCAGCAAAGCTGTCAGTGTCAGGGCCTGGGCCAGGGGTCTCCAACCTTTGCAACTTTAAGTCTGAAGGACTTCAGCTCCCAGAATTCTCCAGCCACCAAAGCTGTCAGTGTCAGGGCCTGGGCCAGGGGTCTCCAACCTTTGCAACTTTAAGTCTGAAGGACTTCAGCTCCCAGAATTCTCCAGCCAGCAAAGCTGTCAGTGTCAGGGCCTGGGCCAGGGGTCCCCAACCTTTGCAACTTTAAGTCTGAAGGACTTCAGCTCCCAGAATTCTCCAGCCACCAAAGCTGTCAGTGTCAGGGCCTGGGCCAGGGGTCTCCAACCTTTGCAACTTTAAGTCTGAAGGACTTCAGCTCCCAGAATTCTCCAGCCAGCAAAGCTGTCAGTGTCAGGGCCTGGGCCAGGGGTCCCCAACCTTTGCAACTTTAAGTCTGAAGGACTTCAGCTCCCAGAATTCTCCAGCCACCAAAGCTGTCAGTGTCAGGGCCTGGGCCAGGGGTCCCCAACCTTTGCAACTTTAGGTCTGAAGGACTTCAGCTCCCAGAATTCTCCAGCCAGCAAAGCTGTCAGTGTCAGGGCCTGGGCCAGGGGTCCCCAACCTTTGCAACTTTAAGTCTGAAGGACTTCAGCTCCCAGAATTCTCCAGCCACCAAAGCTGTCAGTGTCAGGGCCTGGGCCAGGGGTCCCCAACCTTTGCAACTTTAGGTCTGAAGGACTTCAGCTCCCAGAATTCTCCAGCCAGCAAAGCTGTCAGTGTCAGGGCCTGGGCCAGGGGTCCCCAACCTTTGCAACTTTAAGTCTGAAGGACTTCAGCTCCCAGAATTCTCCAGCCACCAAAGCTGTCAGTGTCAGGGCCTGGGCCAGGGGTCCCCAACCTTTGCAACTTTAGGTCTGAAGGACTTCAGCTCCCAGAATTCTCCAGCCAGCAAAGCTGTCAGTGTCAGGGCCTGGGCCAGGGGTCCCCAACCTTTGCAACTTTAAGTCTGAAGGACTTCAGCTCCCAGAATTCTCCAGCCACCAAAGCTGTCAGTGTCAGGGCCTGGGCCAGGGGTCCCCAACCTTTGCAACTTTAGGTCTGAAGGACTTCAGCTCCCAGAATTCTCCAGCCAGCAAAGCTGTCAGTGTCAGGGCCTGGGCCAGGGGTCCCCAACCTTTGCAACTTTAAGTCTGAAGGACTTCAGCTCCCAGACTTCTCCAGCCAGCAAAGCTGTCAGTGTCAGGGCCTGGGCCAGGGGTCCCCAACCTTTGCAACTTTAAGTCTGAAGGACTTCAGCTCCCAGAATTCTCCAGCCACCAAAGCTGTCAGTGTCAGGGCCTGGGCCAGGGGTCCCCAACCTTTGCAACTTTAGGTCTGAAGGACTTCAGCTCCCAGACTTCTCCAGCCAGCAAAGCTGTCAGTGTCAGGGCCTGGGCCAGGGGTCCCCAACCTTTGCAACTTTAAGTCTGAAGGACTTCAGCTCCCAGACTTCTCCAGCCAGCAAAGCTGTCAGTGTCAGGGCCTGGGCCAGGGGTCTCCAACCTTTGCAACTTTAAGTCTGAAGGACTTCAGCTCCCAGACTTCTCCAGCCAGCAAAGCTGTCAGTGTCAGGGCCTGGGCCAGGGGTCTCCAACCTTTGCAACTTTAAGTCTGAAGGACTTCAGCTTTGCTGGCTGGAGAATTCTGGGAGCTGAAGTCCTTCAGACTTAAAGTTGCAAAGGTTGGATAACCGTGCTCCAAAGCATCAGAGAAGGAGGAGAAGAAACAATGGATGGGAACTAATCTAAATATGAATTTATATCCATTTTAATCGGGGTTCGTTTGGTTTTTTAAAATTTTTTAAGAGAGGCCAAATTGTTTAATATGCTTTTAAAACTGTTTAAAAAAAACAACAACTTTTATATATCTGTTTTACTCTGGCTCTACACCGCCCTGAGTCCTTCGGGAGTAGGGCGGTATAAAAAAACTAATCAAACCTAATAAACCTAAACCGAATTGAGGAAGAGGAGCAACGTGGAATTAAGGAGAAGCTTCCTAACAGTGAGGACAATGAACCAATGAACTAGGAGTTGTAAATGCTCCGACACTGGAGAAGAGACAGGTGTTTGTCTGAAATGATGTAGGGTCTCCTGCTTGAGCAGGGGGTTGGACTAGATGACCTCCGAGGCCCCATCCAAGCCTGTCGTTCTGTAAGGGTCTCCTGGCCCAGCAGGGGGTTGGGCTAGATGACCTCTAAGGCCCCTTCCTGCTCTATTCTGATGGATGGGTGGATCGTCTGTCCGAGGTTTATCAGAGGCACAGAGCAGCAGGATATGACCGGAAAAAAAACATTTGTTTAGTGATCGGAGTTGCAACGGCACTGAAAAAGAGCCTCAAGGCCGTTTTTCACACTTATGAGGGTCGCAGGGTCCCCACTGTCATGCGACCGAAATTTGGGTGCTTGGCCACGCGACTCGCATTTACGACGGTGGGTGCGCCCCCAGGTCCCACCCAATCCCCTTTGGTGAACCTTCTGACCAGCAGAGTCAGCTGGGGAAACCCGGTTCGCTTAACGACCACATGACTGCCTTAACAACGGCAGTGATCCGCTTAACGGCGGTGGTAAGAGACGTCACAAAAGGGAGCAAAGCTCACTTCAACCACTGAGCAATGGGCATTAAGCCGAGGATCACGTGCGAACAGCGTCCTGGGGGTGCAGGTGTGATGACAGGCGGCAAAGAAACGGCGTCCTGTTTTACGACCTACCCATCGCGTAAAGCGTGGTTCCTGATTTCCTCCACCAGCTGGAAGACCCGGGCGAGCGGAGAGCGGAAGATGTCGACGGGCAGGAAGCTCTTCGGCCAGGGAGAGACGGTGGCTTTCACCAGGACCTGTTGGATGTAGGCCACGGGGGCTCCGGAGTACTAGAGGAGGGAAGAAAGACCCACGGATACTAAGGGTGTGTGTGTGTGTGTATGTGTGTGTTATGGTCAGCCTTGCAAGGTAGGCCAGGGAGAAGAAACACCCGGCTGAGCTCCTCCTGTGTTAGGCCAAAGGGATGGCCTCGGGATTTGCAAGGTTATAAGCTGCATCTCTGCAAAAAAGGAGGAGGAGGAGGAGGAGACAGAGGAAGAGAAGCAGGAGGAAGGAGGAGCAGGAAAAGAAAGAAGAGGAGGAAGAGGAAGAAGAGGCAAAAGAGGAGGAGGAGGAGGAGACAGAGGAAGAGGAGGAGGAAGGAGGAGCAGGAAAAGAAAGAAGAAGAGGAGGAGGAAGAGGCAAAAGAGGAGCAGGAGGAGCAGAAAGAGGAGGAGGAGGAGAAGGAAAAAGAAGAAGCGGAGGAGAAGGAGACAGAGGAGGAGGAAGGAGGAGCAGGAGGAGAAAGAAGAGGAGGAAGAGGAAGAGAATCAGGAGGAAGGAGGAGCAGGAAAAGAAAGAAGAGGAGGAAGAGGAAGAAGAGGCAAAAGAGGAGCAGAAAGAGGAGGAAGAGAAGGAAAAAGAGGAGCAGGAGGAGGAAGAGGAGTAAAAAGAGTAGGAGCAGGGGGAGAAGGAAGGATAGGGGGCTCCTTGGTGTCTCTCTATGCTTGGTGGTTTCCTTGCATTTCATGACCCAACTAGAGAACATCTTCAGTGTGAGAAGGGACGGTCTACAAACAGAAACCAAACCCCCTCCCTTCCAGCACTGATGACGCTACCTAGTTCGGCCCCGAAACGTCTGCAAGGAAACCACCCAGTTCGCTCTGGATGTCGGGGGTGGATCCAGGAGGGGCCCTGGGCCGTCCTTACCCAGTCGGGGCGCTCGCTCGGTTCTCCTTGCTGCTGGGTGGGGAAGGGGGGCGGGTGGCCGTAGTCCTTCACGGGTGTTGTGTACTCCACTGGCCCCGTGCCCGGAAGTGGGAGCTTCAGCAATGGGTAACTTCGAGGGAGAGAAATTCAGAATTAACCCCAGAGGCCGCTCCGAGTTTCAGAAAAAGTAACCCCCTTCCTCACACAACTCCCAGGATCCCCCATCCAGCTACGCTTTAAGAAGGATGGACTCCAACTCCCAGAATCCCCCATCCAGCAGGCTCTAAGAGGGAAGGACTCCAACTCCCAGAATCCCCATCCAGCTACGCTTTAAGAAGGATGGACTCCAACTCCCAGAATCCCCATCCAGCTACGCTTTAAGAAGGATGGACTCCAACTCCCAGAATCCCCATCCAGCAGGCTCTAAGAAGGATGGACTCCAACTCCCAGAATCCCCCATCCAGTCCTTGGGGCAGCAGGTCCTACCAGCAGGCCAGGACGCAGAGGCCCGTGAAGAGGACGATGGGTATCGGGCAGGAGGCGCAGCGTAAGCCGTGGTTGTAGAAGGCCCCGGAGATCTTCTCACGGAGGCTCTCAGTCCAGGTCATTCTTGGGGCTCTGGGTCAGCTCGCTGCCATCCCGAGGAGCGCGTGCAGAGTGTCGGCCCCGGCCCCGAGTGCGAAACGCCCTGTGGAGAAGCGAGACGGGTGAAATGGCAGAAGCGGGGGTGCGGGGCAGGGGGTGTCAGGGCCCCTTTCGTCATTGAAAGCTGAGCCGGGCCTCGACTTCTGCCGGAGCGCTTAGAGAGAATTCGCCTCCCGGAGAAAGGGGCAGGGTAGTCCTCGAGTTATGACCGTTTGGTTTTGCAACCGTCTGAAGTTGTAGTGGGACTGAAAAAGAGATATATATTATGTATCTTCCTTCACTGCCTCTCTCTTCTGCTCCTTTTCCTATCCTTCTTTTTTCCCTCTCTCTCCTCCTTTAATCTTCTCTTCTTTCCCTTTTTTCCTTCCCTTTCTCTTTTTGTTTATCTTCCTTCCCTTTTCTTTTCTTTCTTCCTTTCCCTTCCTTTCTTCTTTCCTGTCTTTTCCACCCTTTGCTATTTCCTTTTCCTTTCTCCTTCCTTTCTCCTCTTTCCTTCTCTTCTTTCCTTTGGTTTCTTCTTTCCTTCCCTTTCCATTCTCCTTTCCTTTTCCTCTTTCCTTTCCTTCCTTTCTCCTTCCTTTCTTTTCTCCTTCCTTTCCTTTCTCCTTCCTTTTCCTTTCTCCTTCCTTTCCTTTCTCCTTCCTTTCCTTTCTCCTTCCTTTTCCTTTCTCCTTCCTTTCCTTTCTGCTTTGCCACCCAGAGGCGATTTGGGGATAAATCCTTCCAGGCAAGGCTTCCGGCCTAAGGCGACCGACCGACCGACCGTTTCCTACTTGACAAACGTTGCCCACAGATTGTGTCATCGCTGGAGCACAACGGCTACACAAACGGCTCCCTGATCCTTATCGGAGTTCAGATGAAGCCCCAGGGGGGAATTTCTCCATCCTCCCTTGGCAACGCAGCTCCTCCCTCCACCGCAGGGCTGCTCAGGGCGGCTGGCTGGGGGATTCTGGGAACTGAAGTCCTCTCGCTCACCTGGAGGTGGCCGAGGTTGTTAAATGGGAGGGAGGGAGGAAAAGAGGACGGAGGGAAGGAAGGAAGGAAATGGAAGGAGGAGGGAAGGAAGGGAGAGGGGAAGGAAGGAAGGAAGAAGGAAATGAGGAAGGAGGGAGGGGAGGGAGGAAGGAAGGAGGGGGGGGAGGAAAAGAGGACGGAGGGAAGGAAGGGAGAGGGGAAGGAAGGAAGGGAAGGAAGAAGGAAAAGAGGAAGGAAGGGAGGGAGGGAGGAAAAGAGGACGGAGGGAAGGAAGGAAATGGAAGGAGGAGGGAAGGAAGGGAGAGGGGAAGGAAGGAAAGGAAGAAGGAAAAGAGGAAGGAGGAAGGAAGGAAGGAAGGAAGGGAGGAAGGAAGGGAGGAAGGAAGGGAGGGAGGGAGGAAAAGAGGACGGAGGGAAGGAAGGAAGGAAATGGAAGGAAGGAAGGAAAGGAAGAAGGAAAAGAGAAAGGAGGGAGGGGAGGGAGGGAGGAAGGAAGGAGGGAGGGAGGAAAAGAGGAAGAAAAAGAGAAAGGAGGGAGGAGGGAGGGAAGGGAGGAAAAGAAGGAGGGAGGGAGAAGAAGGAGGGAGGGAGGGAAGGAAGGAAAGAAAGAAAAGATGGATGGAAGGATAGAAGGAAGAAAGCAAAGGAGGGAGGGAGGAAAGGAGGAGTGAAGAGAGAGAAAGGGAAGACATGAATGGGAAATGGGAGGGAGGGAGGAAGTGACCCATCATATGTTCATCTCCTCACCCTGGTTTGTTTAGTGACCATTCGATCCTTACAACGGCACTGACCAAGGCACCATTTTCCCCATTATGACCGTCGCATGGTCCCTCTCAGTCACGGGACCCAAACTCCAGCCGCTTGGCTGACTCGTATTTATGACGGTCGCCGTATCCTGGGGGGGGGGGGGGTACGTGTGTGTGTGTGTCATGTGATTCCCTTCCTGACGAGCACAATGGTGCGATTTGCACAACAACGGCAGACGGAAGAGTCGCAAATGAGGGCCGAAGTCCCTGAACAACCCCTGCGACGGGCACAGCGGTCGTAAGTCTGCAATGAAAGCCAAAAATAAACAAAAAAAGTCCCTCCCAGGAGAGGCGCTGCCGTTTCAATCCTGGCCTTTTTCCTGCGGGACAAAAGCCACAACCGCAGTTGGGAATTCCCCCAATTCTTAAAATATCGCAAGGCCGACGCAACGCAACAACCCTTCCCACGGGGAAGGCAAGCACAAACACACACCGGCAGCAGAGTTTCTTCAAAAGGAAAACGGGGGGGGGGGGGGGAAAGGAATCTGGGATTCTCACCCCCAGAACGTCATTTGCATACATTTGCATAAGACTTTGCCTCAAACCCTCGCCCCCCCCCCCTTAACACTGGGACACAATACAATACAATAGCAGAGTTGGAAGGCACTTTGGAGGTCATCTAGTCCAGTCTCCCTGCTTCAGCGGGAACCCCGTGTAGAGTTACAGAATTGGAGTTGCAGGAGACCTTAGAGGTCATCTAGTCCAGAGGTCCCCAACCTTTGCAACTTTAAGTCTGAAGGACTTCAGCTCCCAGACTTCTCCAGCCAGCTTTGCTGAAGTCCTTCAGACTTAAAGTTGCAAAGGTTGGGGACCTCTGATTCTAGTCCAAACCTTGTTCAAGCAGGAGACCCTTAAAGAATAGTGGAGTTTGAAGGGACACCTGAGATCATCTAGGATAGAATTTAAAATACAATAGCAGAGTTGGAAGGGACCTTGGAGGTCTTCTAGTCCAACCCCCTGCGTGGGCAGGAACCTTATACCATTTCAGACAAATGGCTATCCAACCTCTTCTTAAAGACTTACAGGGTTGGGGCATTCACAACTTCTGGAGGCAACTTCTGTTCCACTGATTCATTGTTCTCACTGTCAGGAAATTCCTCCTCAGTTCTAAGTTGCTTCTCTCCTGGATTAGTTTCCACCCATTGCTTCTTGTCCTGCCCCCCCCCCCATTTTTTTTTAAAAAAATATCGGAAATACGGAAGGGCTCCTCCTTACAGTTCAAAGGCCTGAGTAATTGAATTATACGCAATTATTTTATTCTTGCGTTATGAATTATTAAGTGCAACACACACACTCCATATTGAACCACACATTTCTTCCTTTTGATAATAAAGTCACTGGCACGTATTGAGGTAACCACTGGGGTGGAGGGTCCTGGAGTCGCTTGGAGCTGGGTGGTTTTCTTGCAGGCATCTCATGGCCCCACTAGGCAACGTCATCAGTGCTGCGAGGGAGGGAGGGAGGGTCAAAAAACCGGAGGAGGAGGAAGGACTGCGGTGGGGTCCTTGGTGTTCCAGGAAATGGATGGTTTTCTTGCAGGCATCTCATGACCCCACTAGGGAATGTCATCAGTGCTGGGAGGAAGGGAGGGTCAAAAAACCAGAGGAGGAGGAGGAGGAGGAGGAGGAAGGAGACTGGGGGGTATTCCAGGAAATGGATGGTTTTCTTGCAGGCATCTCATGACCCCACTAGGGAACGTCATCAGTGCGTGGAGGGTGTGGTGGGGAGGAGGAAGAGGAGCCCTTCTGATGCTAGCCAGAGCCAAACTGAGTTTTTACATGCACTTTACAAAAAACAAATAAAGGAGAACCCCTGGACTCACAACTCTTAATGCACACAAGCGAAGTTGCATGAGGCATTGGAAATAAATCCGGCGTGGTGCAACCATCCAGTCTGATTTAAAACTGGGGAATCAAAGAGTAAACCAAAGTTTAACGCCCGATCTGCACGGACGGTTTCACCTATTATAATTTAATCTCCCTGGAATATAAATTGAGAGGACAGAACGCAGAGGAAGCGGGTGGGAAGAGGAATATGGGATCGAGAGAATAAGAGCAACGTCCACGACCATCGTATTAAAATAACTGATGAATCGAAATGATTTAGGTGTCTTAGAAAGGAATTCTAATCAATAGAAACAATGTCAGTTTTTTGATTCTTTACGTTTTTCCTCCATTGGCCTACTTGACCCTCAGGACGCCGGGTTGAATATATCGCATTAAGCGTTTTAAAATAAATTCAAAGCAACGAACCTTTTGTATTTGATTTAAAATCGGAGACTTGCAACATCCTGCTCCATAAATCAAGGTTACATCAGGGTTATCAGCACACAACCGTGGTTTGGAAAGCATTTAGCCGAAGCACATAAATAGAACATTATTACTTCCTCTGTTCTGACATAAATAGCACCAGGTAATATTCTTCCTTAATTATTATTTACAGGGGGAAATTAACGCAGGAACCATCAACTGACACGGAGTGGGGGGGGGGGGACGGGGGACACACCATAATTTACGCGCTAAAAACCAAAAGCGAACACCAAACCTTAAAAGGACATTGCATCATGGATCCCACACGGATTGTGTCATATACTACAATACAGATAGTCCTCGACTTATGACGATTCGTTTAGTGACTGTTTGAAGTTGCAACGGCAACATAAAAAAATGGACAGGACCGTTTTTCACATGAAACAACCGTTGTAACGTCCTTAGGGCGGGGCGATCGAATTTTAGACACTTGGCAGTGTGGGCTCCTCTTTACGACGGGTGCAGAGGGCCACAGTTGCACAATTGAGAAAGAAAGAGAAAGGAAAGAAGGAAGGAAGGAAAGAGAGGGAGAGAGAGAGAAAAGAAAAGAAGGAAGGATAGAGAGAAAAAGAGAGGAAGGAAAAAAGGAAGAAAGGAAAGAGAAAGAAAAAGGAAAGAAGGAAGGAAGGAGAGAGAAAGGAAAGAAATAGAGAAAGGGAAAGGAAAGAAGAAAGAAAGAAAAGAGAGAGGAAGAGAAAGGAAGGAAGGAGAGAGAAAGAAAAAGAGAAAAAAGGAAGGAGAGAAAGGAAAGGGAAGGAGAGAGAACGGAAAGAGGGAAGGAAGGAAAGAGAGGGAGAGAAAGAGAAAGGAAGGAAGGAGAGAGAAAGGAAAGGAAATGAAAGAGAGAGAGAAAGGGAAGGGAAGGAAAGAGAGAGAAAGGAAAGGAGAGAGATAGAATGGAAAAAGGGAAGGAAAGAAAGGGAGAGAAAGAGAGAGAAAAAGGAAAGAACGAAGGCTAGAAAGAGTGAAAGAAAGAAAGGAAAGAAGGAAAGAGAGAAAGAAAGAGAAAGGAAAGATGGAAAGAGAAAGAAAGGAAGGAGAGAGAAAGAAAAAGGAAAGTAGGAAAGAGAGAAAGTAAAGAAGGAAGGAAAGAAAGGGAGAGAAAGAAAAGTAAAGAAGGAAGGAGAAAGAGAAAAAGTAAAGAAGGAAGGAAAGATAGATAGAAAGAGAGAAAAAGGAAAGAAGGAAGGAAAGAGAGAGAAAGAAAAGGAAAAAAGGAAGGAGAAAGGAAAGAAGGAAGGAAAGATAGAGAAAGAGAAAAAAGGAAAGGAAAGAGAGAGAGAAAAAGGAAAGGAGAGAGAAAGAAAAGGAAAGGAGAGAGAAAGGAAAGAAGGAAGGAAAGATAGAGAGAAAGAGAAAAAAGGAAAGAAGGAAAGAGAGAGAGAGAAATAAAAGGAAAAAAGGAAGGAGAGAGATAGAAAGAAAAGGAAAGAAGGAAGGAGAGAAAAAGTAAAGAAGGAAGGAAAGATAGAAAGAGAGAGAGAAAAAGTAAAGAAAGAAAGATAGAAAGAGAGAGAAAAGGAAAGAAGGAAGGAGAGAGGGAGAGATGGATAGATCAGTTTTAGTCGTAAATCTATGGGTTCAAAAGCACAGCTGGCCTTTTCTTAGAGAAAGACAAGCATGGAAAAAATGACACAACCCCCCCCCCTTCCTCTCACACCCTCCCTGGATCTGTTTGCACAACCGAGCCGCCCATCAGGTCACAACAAGGGACTTGTGTTAAAAAGACACACCTGAATCACCGAAAGTTGTTTAGGTGACTCAGTCCGTCACAGAGAAAGGATTATTGAGACAGGTTGGAAAAAACGAAATCCGGGTGTGATTGTGTCATTCTGACACCGGAGTCCCAGGAACGGTCCTCAAGGGGAGGGATGGGGGGAGATCTCGTACTCCAAAACCCATGTTCTAAAGCCATCCAGGCAGTCATCGACTTACCACCCCCATTGAGCTCACTTCCTGTCGTTAAGCGAGACATGGGCCCCCTGGCCCGTCCTTCCTTGCCACCCTTATGTGAGCCAAATGCAAGTGAGGCCCCAAACCCATTTGTTGTTAAGTGAGACATTCGCCTCACTCTACAACCATTTTCCACCTTGCTTGTTAAGTGAGCCACCGCGGTTGCTAAGTGAGTTGCCCAGTCATTTGAAGCGAATCTAGCTTCCTGCTGGTCACAAAGGGAGAATCGTGCGAGCCCCAAGCCCTGCGACCATCGTAAATACGAGGACGGTCGCTGAGCCTCGCAATTCCGATCCCGCGACCACAGGGATACCGACGGTCATTAAGGGTGAAACCTAAGTCCCTTTTTCCCCCAGCGCCGTTGTAACTTGGAACCGTCGCTAAACCGTCATAAGGCGAGGACTTAAGCCGGTCCAGTTAGCTGGGATCGCAGTTCCAGTTAGCAACTGGCTTGGACTACAACTCCCATCTCTCCCCAGCCAAAAAGTCTATACCAAATCAGTGGCTGGGGATAATGGGTCTTGTGGTACAACCCCCCCCTACAACCCTCCCACCTCTGATTTGAAGGATGAAACGGAATGGCAAGCCCATCATGGAATTTGTAGTCCAAAGCCTGGGTGGGGATGATGGGATCTAAAGTCTCCATACGACTCCAGTTAAAGCAACGGCGATGATTGGGGGGGGGGGGGTGGTGTTTAATGGTATTGGACTACAACTCCCATCCCTCCCAGCCAGAAAGTTTCTACAACCCAGTGGCTGGGGATAACGGATCCAGGAGGTACAACACCTTTGAAAGGCATGGGCTATGCAGTCCAAAGCGTGGGTGCGGATGATGGGATAGGAAGTACCCCTACGAGCTAATGATGATGATGGGGGGAGGGGGGAGTTTGGACTACAACTCCCATCCTTACCCCCTCCCCGAGGCCAGGCGGAGGCTGCTAGCCACGGCGACCGGGGCGCGATGGGAAATGTAGTCTGACTGGCCCCGAGGGAAGTTGACAGATTGGCGGCTGGGGACGATGGGATCGGCGGTGCCGGCCCGGGAGGATGGGCTTTGTAGTGCTACGCACCTGCAACGGAGGCCTCGCTGGGGGTAGAGGGACCGCCCGAAGCCTCGCCGGGGCCTCCGAAGCGGCTGCCCGGAGCTCCTTCCCTGAGCGGCGGAGATCGGCCGGTGGCGGAAAGGGAAGGAAGGCGCGGCGGCCGCTCTCTCGCCTCGGCCCGGCCCGGCTTCCGTAGCAGCGGACACGCCCTCCGCCGCCGCACGCATGCGCGAGGGAGCCCCGTCCTCCCTCTAGCTCCTCCCCCATCCTCTTGCCCGCCAGGAGCATCGGGGAGCGAGTCCCGCCCCTTCCCCGGGTCCTAGCGCCGGGTCTCTGCGCAAAGGCGCTTCTTGCCCTCGGCCAAAACGGGCGTTGATAAAGACACAGGGGGTCGCCAAAGACAGGAACCCCCCTCCCACCCCCGCCCCACACTGTCTTTGCCCGTCCGGGAGAAGAAGGGAAGGATGGAAGGAAGGAAGGAGGGAGGGGAGAGAAAAGAAGGGAGGAAAGGAGGAAGAAAGGAAAGAGAGATTGAGGAAAAGGAAAACCATAACCTACTATTAGATAAAGCAGAAGAATGCAGGTTAGACAGCATCACCACCAGATGGATTCGCAACTGGCTGACCAACCGCACTCAACGTGTAGTCCTCAATGGAACTGCATCTACACGGAAGGAAGTATGCAGCGGAGTCCCCCAAGGCTCTGTTTGAGGCCCAGGACTCTTCAACAATGTGGCCACCAGGTTATCGTGCATTTCATCAGCCTCAGGCCCTAGGCAGGGGTGGAGGGGTGGCGGTTATTGTTAAGGAAAGTCTTGCCGAGAGAGACCACTGTGCCGCAGACTACCGGCTGTGAGTCCCTCTGCGTGAAGTGGGGCCTAGGGAGGCAGTTGGGCTTGCTGATTATATACCTGACTCCCCGCTACGTATCAGCAGCCCTGCCCGAGCTCCTCGAGGTGGTCACCGGGGTGGCGGTGGAGACCCCCAGACTTGTAGACTTGGGAGACTTCAACCTGCCATCAGCGGGCGAATCATCCGAGGTAGTTCGGGAGTTCATGGCCTCCATGACGGCCATGGACCTGCCCCAGGTAATTCAGGGCCCCACACACGTGGAGGGACACACGCTGGATTTAATCTTTGTCTCTGGCCAGTGGATGAGTGATCTGGGTGTAGGGGATTTAGCCATCATACCCCAGTCATGGACAGATCACTCACTTCTCCGGCTCGACTTTCCCACCGCTACACTCCACCGCAGGGAGGCGGAACCAGAATTTTCTAGATGGTTCCGCCCCAGGCGCCTAATGGAACCTGAGAGGTTCCAGACGGAGCTTGGGCCACTGCCTGTGGTCCTGACCGGTGCCCCGACCGAGGACCTAGTGGCCGCATGGAATATTGCAGCCACGGGTGCCTTGGATCGGGTCGCGCTCTTGCGGCCTCTCATGTAGCGCCAAGTCACCCAGGCCCCTTGGTTTACCAAGGAGCTGAGGGGGATGAAATGCCACAAGAGACGCCTAGAGAGTAGATGGAGATCCACACGGTCTGAATCTGACCGAACACAGGTAAGAGCCCATTTGAAGACTTACCTTGTGGCGATAAGAATGGCCAAACATCATTATTGTGGCACTTTTATAGCATCCGCAGATAACCGCCCTGCCGCCCCGTTTGAGGTGATCCGCTTCGTCCTTCAACAGAGGCCGCGGGAAGTCCCTCTGCAGGGCAGAGCAGAGGAATTCAGAGTGTATCTGCAGGATAAAATTGCTCAGATTCGGAGCGAGATGGTCTCCATTGAAAGTGGTCTAGAGGGAATGCCGGAGGCAGGTTTTGAGATACATCCATGGGAGGAGTTTGACTCTGTTACTTCCGAAGATATGGACAGGTTATGTAGGCGACTGAGAGCAACCACATGTTTATTGGACCCGTGTCCCTCCTGGCTTGTACTGGCATCATGGGAGGTTTCATGAGGCTGGCTCCAGTAAATAGTGAACGCTTCTTTGAGTGAGGGGTTCCTGCCTACCGTCTTGAAAGAGGCGGTGGTGAGACCTCTCCTCAAGAAGCCTTCCCTGGACCCAGCATTGTTGGTAAATTATCATCCGGTCTCCAACCTTCACTTTCTGGCAAAGGTTGTAGAGAGTGTGGTGGCACAACAGTTTCCCCGTCATCTGGAGGAAATTGATTATCTGGACCCGCGCCAGTCCGGCTCCTGGGCCGGTCACAGTACTGAGACGGCATTGGTCGCGTTGGTTGATGATCTCTGGAGGGCCAGAGATGGGGGTTCTTCCTCCATCCTGGTCCTATTAGACCTCTCGGCGGCTTTTTATACCATCGACCATGGTATCCTATTGCATCGACTGGAGGGGTTGGGGGTGAGGGGCACCGTTTTATGGTGGTTCTCCTCCTACCTCTCCGGTTGATCGCAATTTGTGTTGGCAGGAGGGCAGAGGTCGACCTCAAGGCCCCTCTTATGTGGGGTACTTCAGGGGTCGGTCCTCTCGCCGCTCCTGTTCAACACATATATGAAGCCACTGGGTGAGATCATCCGTGGTTTTGGGGTAGAGTACCATCTGTACGCCAATGATACTCAGCTGTACATATCCACCCCAGACCACCCCAATGATGCTGTCGAAGTGATGTCCCGGTGTTTGGAAGCCGTACGGATCTGGATGGGAAGGAACAGCCTCAAACTCAACCCGTCCAAGACCGAGTGGCTGTGGCTTCCAGCGCCCTGGTACAACCAGTTGATCCCATCACTGGTCATAAGGGGTGAACATCTAGCCCCCGTGGATCGGGCACGCAACTTGGGCGTCCTCCTGGATACCCGGCTGTCTATGGAAGATCATGTGACAGCCATGGCCAGGGGGGCATTTTACCAGGTTCGCCTGGTATGGCAATTGTGTCCCCTATTAGACTGGGACGCCCTTCGCACAGTCACTCATGCGCTCGTGACATCCCATCTAGACTACTGCAACGCTCTCTACATGGGGCTCCCCTTGAGGTGCACCCGAAGACAACAGCTAGTTCGGAATGCAGCCGCGCCGGCAATTTTGGGTACCTCCAGGTATTCCCATGTAACACCGCTCCTGCGCGAGCTGCACTGGCTGCCTGTGGCCTTTCAGGTGCACTTCAAGGTGTTGGTTATCATCTTTAAAGCGCTCCATGGCACGGGACCTAGTTATCTGCGGGATTGCATCCTGTCCCATACATCCCTTCGGCCAATTCACTCCCACAGAGAGGGACTTCTCCGGGTGCCGTCCACTAGGCAATGCCAGCGGGCGGCGCCAGGGGGAAGGGCCTTCTCTGTGGTGGGCCCGACCCTCTGGAACAACCTTCCCCCCAATCTTAGAACAACTACGGACCTCCGCTCCTTCCGTCAGCAATTAAAGACCTATCTTTTCCAGCAGGACGGCCTGGCCTAACCTTCCGTACCCAGCCTTTAGTTTTTAGTAGAGAAATTATTTAATTGGGTTTTATGTACAGTTTTAAAGGAGTATATTTTAGCACAGGGTGTTAGTATTTAATATAGTTTTAATTATTTATTATTGTTATATGTATATGTTTTTTAATTTTCCTGTGCACCACCCCGAGTCCCTTTGGGGAGAGGGGGCGGTTAATAAGTCTAATTAATAAATAAATAAAATAAATAACATCTTCCTCAATGATTTGGATGAGGGGATAAATGGGGAACTCATCAAATTTGCAGACGACACCAAGCTGGCAGGAATAGCCAACACTCCAGAAGATAGGCTTAAGATACAGAAGGATCTTGACAGACTTGAACATTGGGCACTATCTAATAAAATGAAATTCAAGGGTGAAAAAAGTAAGGTTCTACATTTAGGCAAAAAAACCCAAAAAGCACAGGTACAGTATAGGTGGTACCTTGCTCAATAGTAGCAACTGTGAGAGGGATCTTGGAGTCCTAGTGGACAACCATAGAAATATGAGCCAGCAGTGTTCAGCAGCTGCCAAAAAAGCCAACACAGTTCTAGGCTGCATCAACAGAGGGATAGAATCTAGATCACATGAAGTGTTAATGCCACTGTATAGTGCCTTGGTAAGGCCACACTTGGAATACTGCATACTGTTTTGGTTGCCACGATGTAGAAAAGACGTGGAGACTCTGGAAAGAGTGCAGAGAAGAGCAACCAAGATGATTAGGGTACTGGAGACTAAGACATATGAAGAACGGCTGCAGGAGCTGGGTATGTCTAGTTTGATGAAGAGAAGGACCAGGGGAGACATGATAGCAGTGTTCCGATATCTCAGGGGTTGCCCCAAAGAAGAGGGAGTCAAGCTATTCTCCAAGGCACCTGAGGGCAGGACAAGAAGCAATGGGTGGAAACTAATCAAGGAGAGAAGCAACTTAGAACGGATGAGAAATTTCCTGACAGTGAGAACAATGAATCAGTGGAACAGAAGTTGCCTCCAGAAGTTGTGAATGCCCCAACCCTGGAAGTCTTTAAAAAGATGTTAGCCATTTGTCTGAAATGGTATAAGGTTCCTGCCTACGCAGGGGGTTGGACTAGAAGACCTATGAGGTCCCTTCAAACTCTGCTATTGTATTGCCTGACATAGACTAATGGTATAATTTTAAATTTTGATATTTATTGGTTTTAATTTTTATATTATCCAAATTTTAGCACAGATTTAATAATTTAATTGTCTTTTATATTTTGTATGTATTGTTGAGTTTTTAGCTTTCTGTGCACCGCCCTGAGTCCCTCTAGGGAAAATAGGGCGGTATACAAATCGAAATAATAAAAATAAATAAATAAAATAAATATTGTATTGTATTGTAAAAGGGAGGGAGGAAAGGAGGGAGGGAGGGAGAGGAATGGAGGAAGAAAGGAAAGAGAGAGTGAAGAAAAGGAAGGAGGGAGGGAGGGAAGGAGAGGAGAAAGGGAAAAGGGAGGAAGGAGTAATGATTAACGGAGAACAAGAAGAGGGAGAGAAGGAAGGAAAGACAAGGAAGCAGAGAAGGAGAAATTGAATTCAGCAACCCAATGAATTGATTGGAACAGAGGAACACAATGGGGGATGGAATCCTCTTAGTGGTGGTGTGCATCTCCCTGTGTCTTTGTGAGTGTGTGTGTGTGTGTGTGAGAGAGAGAGGGAGAGAGTATGCTTTCCCTTGACAATTCCCACACTCCTCCCATCCCCTCAGGGGAATTCTGGGAGTTGAAGTCCCTACACTCTAAACAAGAGACGGAGATTGTGGGTAGTGTGAAGGTAAACGCAGGGAGCCTTGGGTTGCATCACAACTCTTTTATTGCATCACAATCTCTTTACATCGTTGTTCGGGATCGAGTGCCCGCGATCCACTCTGGATTCAAAACCAGATCAAATCCACTCTGGATTCAAAACCAGATCAAATCCACTCTGGATTCAAAACCAGATCAAATCCACTCTGGATTCAAAACCAGATCAAATCCACTCTGGATTCAAAACCAGATCAAATCCACTCTGGATTCAAAACCAGATCAAATACACTCTGGATTCAAAACCAGATCAAATTCGGAGATCACCAAAGCTCCTGGATCTCCCCGGATCCCCTCCAGTCCCTTTCCGGGACCACCGGCAACCTTCCGGTCACAAGACGGCTGGCGACATCCCTCGGGCGAAGAAGGCAACGTTCTTGTCCTGGATCTGATACTGGAAAACCCTCTCGGGATCTTTCACCTCGCCGGATTCCCAGGAATCCTTTTCCAGGATGGTCAGCTGCAGGAAGGAAGAGATCCTTTTGAGTTTTAGATGCGCCATCTGCGCCAAGAGACAATCCCCAACATAATCCTCAACAAGGATAGGGAGCAGAATTTCCACTGCTGAGTCGGTTTTTTAATAAGCTTTTTTCAAGTGGTTGTTAAGCAAATTGTGGTCATTAAACAAATCAGGCAGTCGCTAAGCAAATCCAGCTCCCCTCTATTGAATGTGCTTGTTGGAAGCTGGCTGGGAAAGTCGCAAATGAGAATCACGGGACTTCAGGACATTTACAGTCCTCAACTTACGAACCACAACAGTATGGTTGCTAAGTGAAACCTCTGCTGAGTGAATGTTGCCCCTTATTTCTGGCCTTAAGTGAGCGAATCAGCTCACTTAACAAGAAGGGAAGGAGGGAGGGAGGAAGGCAGACAGGCAGGAGGGATGGAAGGAAGGGGGGAGGGAGGGAGGGAAGAAAGAAGGAAGGAAGGAAGGAAGGAAGGAAGGAAGGAAAGAAGGGAGGAAAGAGGGACAGAAGGCAAGAGGGAGGGAGGAAGGAGGGAAGGAAGGAAGGCAAGAGGGAGGGAGGGAGGGAGCTAGGAGGGAAGGAAGGCAAGAGGAAAGAAAGAAGGAAGGAAGGAAGGAAGGAAGGAAGGAAGGAAGGAAGGAAGGAAGGGCAGGAAGGAAGGGAGGAAAGAGGGACGGAAGGCAAGAGGGAGGGAGGAAGGGAGGGAAGAAGGAGGGAAGGAAGGAAGGCAAGAGGGAGGGAAGAAAGAAGGAAGGAAGGGCAAGAAAGAAGGGAGGAAAGAGGGATAGAAGGCAAGAGGGAGGGAGGAAGGAAGGGAGGAAGGAGGGAAGGAAGCGAGGGAGGAGGGAAGGAAGGCAAGAGGGAGGGAGGAAAGAAGGGAGGAAGGTGGGCAGGAGAGAAGGAAAGCAGTAAGGCTGACAGGCAGAAGGAAAAAAGGAAAGAAGGAACTCAGGAAGTTAAGAAGGAAATAAGAAGAAAAGGCAGCGAGGGAGGAAGGGAGAGAGGGTGGAAGAAAGGAAGAAGAGACAGAATGAATTCAGGCAGGCAAGAAAGAAGAAAAAGCAGGGAGGGAGGAAGGAAGAAAAGCAGGCAGGAAGGCAGGTGAGTTCTACCTGAAACCCTCCCACAAGAGGTCTAGGCAAAGAAGACAGGTAGACTCACCTGGCCATGGACTTCCTTGCAGTAGCCGCTGGCCAGACCTTCGGCCCACAGGAAACGGTTGGCCTGATGACGAAGGGCGTTCACAAGAACTTCATTATCCTCGTCCTCCGAATCTTCACTGCTTTGCACCATGAAAACCAAGTTCCCCTAAAACACAAACCATCATTGTTCATTTAGTCCCCACTTCCGCTTGGAACGAAACCATGGAGGTAGCCCATACAGCAAATCCCTGACTTACAACCCCAATTTCCACTGTAAAGCGAGGCAATCAGTAAAGCGACCTTTCTCCCCATGGGACGGCCTTTGTGGCCACTGTTGCTAAGTGAATCCCTGCGGTTCTTAACTTCACCATAAGGTTGTTCAGTGAATCTGACGGATTTTGCTCGTCAGACAGTCGCAAAATGGACCTCGGGACGGAGGGACCGTCGTAAAGATGAGTCACCTGAGTTTTGATCACGTGACCGCGGGAACGCCGCGACAGGTCGCCAGCATGAAAAACAATCCTAAGCCCTTTTTTTTTGCGTTCTCGCGGATTTGACCGGTCACTCAATGAACCGTTGTAAGTTGAGGATTACCCGCATTCGAAAGTTACCTTCAGTTCGGCGTTGACGGTCGCCCGGCAATAGTGAACAAAATTCATGACGTCCGGCAGCCGCACCCCGAGACTTAATAGGACACCGAGATCGTCGGCAATCACAACGGGAAACTTCCAGTGACCTCCACCATCAGGTTTCAGGGATGTCCGAACAAAATGGTAAAGTTGTTTCAGATCTGACCCATCTCCGCTGCAAACGAGAGAGTCGAGGTCAACCACGGTCAACGGTCTGGTTTTCAGAGCTAAAGATACTCCTTGACTTACAACCATTTAGTTTGAGTTTTCAGTTTTATTGGTTTTTTATACCGCCCTACTCCCAAAGGACTCAGGGCAGTGTACAGCCAGGATAAAAACAAATATAGAAAAGTTTTTAAAAAGCTTTTTAAAACCATATTAAACTTCGGCCGAAACGTGGGGAAAAAACCAAACTAACCCTGATTAAAATTAATAAAAAATTGAATTTAGAAATCATGTTTTATGCCAGCCCGGCTTGTTGAAAAAGAAAAGTTTTAAGAGCACGGCGGAAGGTGCGTAAGTCAGGGATAGTTCTTAATTCCGGGGGCCATTTGTTCCAGAGGACAGGGGCTCCCACGGAGAAGGCTCTCCTCCTGGGTGTCGCCAGTCGACATTGTTTAGCCGACGGCACCATGAGGAGACCCTTGGCCAGTGGGAGGCTCTCGGGGGCAGAAGGCGATCTCGTTAAGTACCCCGGTCCTAAGCCATTTAGAAGCCATTCCGAGTTACAAGGGCCACCACTTACAAAGTCGCTTAGGACCGTTATCCTGCGTACAGCTGTTGCTCTACCCCTGCAGGAGTGGTGGGGGTCAGGGGTGGTTGTGGGATCAAAATTCAGATGCTTGGCAAGTGACCCGTATTCATGACGGGCATGGTGTCCCAGGGTCAAGCGGTCACCTTTTGCGGGTGTTGGACGAGGAGAAAGGCAGATTTGCTTAACAACCGTGTCACTAACTTAAGAATAGCGGGGACTCGCTCAAGGACTACGGCAAGGAAGGTCGTAACATTGCGCAAAACTCACTTAATAACTGTCTTCCTTAGCAACAGATTTGGGCCCAATTGTGGTCATAAGTCAAGGACTATCTGGAGTTTAGAACAGGGGTTCCCAAACTTGGCAACTTTAAGACTTGTGGACTTCAACTCCCAGAATTCTCCAGCCAGCTATCCACAAGTCTTAAAGTTGCCAAGTTTGGGAATCCCTGGTTTAGAAATGTTGATCTTCATTTTGGTTGTAATTCAAAGACAACATATATGTAATAAACATGATCAAAATGATTTGAATTATCCCGTGGAAAGGTAGTCCTCTTTTTATGGCCACAATTGAGTCAAAAATTTCCATTGTTAAGTGAGACAGTTGTTCATTGACTTTTGCTCCATTTTAAGGCCCTTTTTTCCCACCAGTTGTTAAGTGAGTAACTGCAGTTGTTATTAACACAGTTGTTGAGCGAATCAGGTTTTCCTGTTGACTTTGCTTGTCAGAAGGTCACAAAAAGAGATCACTTGACCCCGAGGCACTGCGACCGTCATAAATGTGAATCAGTTACCAAGTCTCTGAAATTTGATCACATGACTGGGGTTGCAGCAACAGTCGTAAGAGTGAAAAACGGTCATTTGATTGAATTTTGTATTTCAACTTTGTTCAGAATAAAATAAAACAAACGAAAAAATAATAAATTAAAAAATGATACAATAAAATAGTACAGTAAAATAAAATAAATAAATAACATAAAGCAAAACAGTAAGATAAAATAAAATGGAATGAAAAGAAAAAACCAACATCAGTGTTGTAATTTTGAACGCAACAAAATAAATAAAATATAAAATAATAAAATGAAATAAAACAAAATAAAGTAAAATTTTAAAAAAGTGTTTTTTAATGTAATTTTGAATGGAATAAAATAATAAAACAAACAACATAATAAAATAAAACATCATCAGTGTAATTTTGAACGGTCAGTTAAAGAAATAGATTTTTTTTAGTGGACGGCTGGAGCTCCTGAAAAAACATTCAGTTACCTGACAAATTGGAAAGGATTGGGGTCCCCGGATTGTTGCCCACCGCCAAACAAAACCTGGTTTGCCGATTTCAACCCTTCAAAGAACACCAGCTGCTTTTCTTCCTTGGCTGTAAGGAGATTGACTCCCTAAAAAATAAAAGGCAGGAAAAATGAGAAATTGGAACAAAGAACATGGCCAGGGGTAGTCAACCTTTTCATACCTACCACCCACTTTTGTATCTCTGTTAGTAGTGAAATTTTCTCACCGCCCACCGGTTCCACAGGAATGGCGATTGATAAAGTAGGGAAGTCAATTGAATTAAACAAAAGGAAAGTGCTTCAGTATCGGACAAAACCCCCCACCGCCCACCAGGAAAGCTGGAACGCCCACTAGGGGGCGCTAGGGACCAGGTTGACCACCACTGAACATGGCTGAGGATTGTTTTTTTCGGAAGAACAGCACACTGAATGGGAATCCGAAACTGTTATAAGTGCAAGGACCAGTACAGTGGTGGGATTCAATTTTTTTTACTACTGGTTCTGTGGGCGTGGCTTGGTGGGCGTGGTGTGGCTAGTGGGCGTGGCTTGGTGGGCGTGGCAGGGGAAGGATACTGTAAAATCCCCATTCCCTCCCGATCAGCTGGGACTCAAGGGAGGCAGAGAATAGATGGGGGCGGGGCCAGCCAGAGACAGCATTTATCGGTTCTCCGAACTACTTAAAATTTCCGCGACCGGTTCTCCAGAACCGGTCAGAACTTGCTGAATCCCACCTCTGGACCAGTCATCAATGGCTTTTTCCAGCTCCATTGTGACTTTGAATGGTTAAAATAAATAAATAAATAATTTTAATTTATAACCCGCTCTCTCTCCCCAAAGGGACTCGAGGCGGGGCACAGGGAAATTAAAAATACATATAAAACCACAAACAATACAGTGTTAAAAAATAATTAAACTAAAACCCTGCGCTAAAATCCCATGTTAAAACTAAAACAAACCCCTAAAAAACCCTAAAAACAGTTAAGTTATCCCAAGCCGGTTGTAAAACGAACCGTCGTAACTCGAGAACTAGATGTATTTCACCCGTTCCCAAGCATACACCAT